>CALYLW010000130.1:2233122-2308605 GCA_944989445.1 Ampullaceana balthica | reverse complement strand
AAGACTTGATGATAAGAGAGAAAGAGTTTCAATCAGAAGAGCTAATGAAACCAGTGAACAAACACAGGCAAGACTTGATGATGAGAGAGAAGGAGTTTCAATCAGAAGAGCTAATGAAACCAGTGAACAAACACAGGCAAGACTTGATGATGAGAGAGAAAGAGTTTCAATCAGAAGAGCTAATGAAACCAGTGAACAAACACAGGCAAGACTTGATGATGAGAGAGAAAGAGTTTCAATCAGAAGAGCTAATGAAACCAATAAACAAACACAGGCAAGACTTGATGAAAAAAGAGTCAGATCTTCAATGAGAAGAGCAAATGAAACAAAAAAACAAACCCAAATAAGACTTGCAGACCAGAGAAATGGAAATTTAAACAGAAGAAGAAATGAAATGCAGCAAGACCTAAAAGGTGCTGCTCATCAATATGACCCAGATATTCCATACCATCAACATGAAAAGGTCAACATTGGTGAGATGAACTTGATCTGCAAGCATTGCAGTGCATTTAAATGGAAAGATGAGCACCCTGGAATGTGCTGTTCAAATGGCAAAGTTAAACTAGAGACTCTGCAACATCCACCTGAGCCACTTGATCATTTGCTTCAAGGTGTATCTCAAACGTCTAAACGCTTCCTAGCCAACATCAGAAAATACAACTCATGCTTTCAAATGACATCTTTTGGTGCCAGCAAAGAAATTCGTGAACAAGGATTCATGCCAACATTTAAAGTTCAAGGCCAAATTTATCACAGGGCTGGATCTCTGCTGCCAGCTGAAGGCGAACCACAGTTTCTGCAGATCTATTTCATGGGAGACCAAGCTAGAGAAGTCCAACAAAGATGTGCAAACTTTCCAGACTTGCAACAAAATGTTGTTTTGGAGTTGCAAGAACTCCTACATGCAAACAATGCCTACCTTCAAATTTTCAAGACAGCTCTAGAAAGAATGCCAACTGATGAATACAAAGTTGTGATACGAGCTGACAAAGCACCAAGACATGAACACCAAAGGCGGTTCAATGTACCAACATTTGATGAAGTGGCCATTGTCATGGTAGGAAATGAATTTGACAGACGTGACATTGTCCTTCAAAAGCGAAACAACCTTCTCCAAAGAGTTGCAGAAACTCATCGCTCTTATGATGCTCTGCAATATCCCCTAATGTTTTGGCAAGGTGAAGATGGGTACTCCTTTGGCATTCCTCAGACAAACCCAGACACGGGAAACAATGTTTTGGGTAAAAAGGTTACAGCAATGGACTTTTATGCATATCGAATCATGATTCGCAGTGGTGAAGATAACCATCTCTTGAAATTTAGACAGCTGTTCCATCAATTCATCGTAGATATGTACGCGAAAATTGAAAGTGAACGCTTGCTCTACATCCGTCTAAATCAAAAGAAGCTGAGAGTTGAAGACTACATTCACCTCAGAGATGCCATTGCAAATGATGCCAATCCAAATGATCTGGGGAAAATGGTTATCTTGCCAGCAACATTTACAGGAAGTCCAAGACACATGCATGAGTACACTCAAGATGCTATGACTTATGTCAGAAATTATGGAAGGCCAGATTTGTTTATCACCTTTACATGCAATCCACTATGGCAAGAAATTCAGGCTCATCTTTTACCTGGCCAATCAGCAGTGGATCGACATGATTTGGTTGCTAGAGTCTTCAAACGAAAACTATCAAAATTAATGGGAGTCATTACAAAAAGTCATGTCTATGGTGAAACGAGATGCTGGATGTACTCAATTGAATGGCAGAAGAGAGGCTTACCCCATGCACACATCCTAATCTGGCTGATGAAAAAATTACGACCTAATCAAATTGACAATGTAATCTCAGCAGAAATACCAAACTCTACACAAGATAATTTTTTGTTTGAAATTGTTGTGAAAAATATGCTGCATGGACCCTGTGGAAACTTGAACAGAAACTCTGCTTGCATGGTTGATGGGAAATGCTCAAAAAAATATCCAAGGAATTTGATACAAGAAACTAAAACTGGTGAAGATGGCTATCCTGTGTACAGACGCCGTAAACCAGGAGATGGTGGTTTTACTGCAAAAATCAAAATGAAGGTTGGTTCAACATATCAAGAAATAGAAATGGACAACAGATGGGTGGTTCCCTACACTCCAATTTTGACAAAAATGTTTCAAGCTCACATAAATGTCGAATCTTGCCAATCTGTCAAGGCCATCAAATACATCTGCAAGTACGTCAATAAAGGAAGTGACCAGGCCGTTTTTGGTCTTGAAGGAAACCAAGAGAATCCAGATGAGGTGCAAAAATTTCTAATGGGTCGTTACATCAGCAGTAATGAAGCAGTCTGGAGAATTTTGAATTTCCAAATTCATGAACGGTATCCAACAGTTGTTCACTTGAGTGTTCATCTTGAAAATGGGCAAAGAGTATACTTCAACCAAGAAAATATATATCATCAAATTCTGGAGCCACCAAGAACAACTTTGACAGCTTTTTTTCAACTGTGCCAACAAGACGACTTTGCAAAAACCATTCTCTATTGTGTTGTTCCAAGGTACTATACTTGGAATGCTTCTCAAAAATTATTTAAACGCCGAAAACAAGGAGCAGATGTTGAATATCATCCAGGGATAAAATCTTCAGATGCATTGGGACGTGTGTACACCGTTCACCCATCTAATGCAGAATGCTTCTTTTTGAGGATGCTACTTCATGTTGTTAGAGGACCAACATCCTACACTGACTTAAAAACTGTTGATGGTCATGTGTGTGCTACATTTAGGGAAGCTTGCCAAATGCAAGGGCTACTAGAAAACGATCACCATTGGGTCTTGACCATGGAGGAGGCGTGTACATCTCAATCACCTACCCGTTTGAGACATCTGTTTTCAATTTTGCTGACAACATGCTCTGTTTCTAATCCACTTGCTCTCTGGGATACATTTAAAACATATTTGAGTGAGGACATTATGTTGCAAACCAAGAGAGAGAATCAAACACTGCTAATTGAGTTCTCTAATGAGATTTACAAAAGGTGTCTTATGTTGTTGGAGGATTTGTGTGTATCAATGTCAGGAAGGAACCTTGACCAGTTTGGGTTACCAACGCCTCAAAGAAATGAAAACAATCTTCAGAATAGTGAAATTCTACGAGAACAAAATTATAACACAAATGAATTGATGGCCTATGTCTCAGAAAATCAACCACGTTTAGTTGAGGATCAAAGAGCTGCCTACATTCACATCTTAGAACTGGTTACCTCAAAAAAAGGTGGAATCATATTCCTTGATGCTCCAGGAGGTACAGGTAAAACATTTGTGATCAATTTGCTCTTGGCTACAATCAGACGAGACAAAGGTATTGCTCTAGCCGTTGCTTCTTCTGGCATAGCATCAACATTGCTTGCCGGGGGTAGAACAGCTCATTCTGCCTTCAAGTTACCTTTGAACATGAACCATTCTGAGAATGTAACCTGCAACATATCAAAAGGATCAGGAAAGGCCAAGGTACTAGAACAGTGTTCTCTCATTGTCTGGGATGAGTGTACAATGTCACACAAGCGAGCTCTTGAAGCCTTGAACAACACTCTTCAGGATTTAAAAGGAAACACAAAACTAATGGGAGGAACAGTTGTGGTATTAGCTGGAGATTTTAGACAAACTTTGCCTGTCATTCCAAGGTCAACACCAAGCGATGAGTTGAATGCCTTCCTCAAAGCTTCAACTCTGTGGAAACAGGTCAAGAAAATGACTCTGACCACCAACATGAGAGTCCATTTACATGGAGATAATGCAGCAGGCTACTTCTCACATCAATTGCTTCAACTTGGCGATGGAAAGTGGCAGGTAGACCCAGCATCAGGAACAGTTTCTTTCCCATCAAATTTTTGCACTGTAGCAAAGTCACTTGAAGAGTTGAAACTTGCCGTTTTTCCAAACATCCAAGACCAGTTTAAAAATCCTGAGTGGTTGTGCGAAAGGGCCATTCTTGCTCCAAAGAATTCAAGTGTCAACAGCATCAATTCTCAAATTCAAAATTTTCTACCAGGCATTTCAAACAACTACAAATCTATTGATACGGTTACAGATCCGGCCCAAGCTGTTTACTATCCAACAGAATTTTTGAATTCATTAGATCCTCCTGGCATGCCATCACATAACTTGGAACTTAAAATCGGAGCTCCTATCATACTTCTGAGAAATTTGGATCCCCCTAAACTATGCAATGGAACACGATTGAGCATCAAGCATCTCTTACCTCATGTAATAGAAGCCACAATTTTGACAGGCTGCGCCAAAGGAGAAGATGTCTTCATCCCAAGAATTCCACTCATACCAACAGATATGCCTTTTGATTTCAAGCGCCTCCAGTTTCCAATCAGGCTTGCATTTGCCATGTCTATCAACAAGGCACAGGGACAGTCTTTAAAAGTGGCAGGCATTGTACTTGAGGAAGCATGCTTTGCCCACGGACAGCTATATGTGGCATGTTCTAGAGTTGGGTCACCAACAAATCTTTTCATTTTTGCACCAGACGGAAAAACCAAAAATATAGTCTATCGACAAGCCTTAATATAAGCAATATATAAATTACATGTACTTATTTTTAATTACATTTCAATTTATTTTTTAAATTGTTTTTCAATGAATGAATTGAAATATTTTTTTTAAAAATCTGTTGACTATTATTTTAATCGTGCGACGCCGGGTAACCCGGCTAGTAAATAAATAAAAACACTAAGAAAAGACTCCCTTGAAATTAGAAATCTGTCCCTGTCCCTAAGAAGAGAATGTGTAAGTAACGAAAAACACAAACAAAAAGACCATTGAACTTATAGAATCGTGCTCGACACTAAGATGAGAATCTCTAGTTAACAAAATAGCATGAACAAAAATGATTCCCTTGAAATTAGACATCTATCCCTGTCCCTAAGAGGAGAATGAGTAAGTAACAAAAAACAAAAACAAAAAGACCATTGAACTTATAGAATCGTGCTCTGCGCTAAGATGAGAATCTCTAGTTAACAAAATAGTATGAACAAAAATGATTCCCTTGAAATTAGACATCTATCCCTGTCCCTAAGAGGAGAATGAGTAAGTAACAAAAAACAAAAACAAAAAGACCATTGAACTTATAGAAGCGTGCTCTGCGCTAAGATGAGAATCCCTAGTTAAGAAAATAATATGAACAAAAAAGACAATGTAACTTAGAAAACTGTGCCCGATCTTAAGATTAGAATCTGTAAATAACAAAAACAAGAAGACCCATTGATCTTCAACACTATTCCCGACACTAAGATGAGAATCTCTAGTTAAGAAAAGAAACAAACTCGAGTCCCTTTGAACCTAGAAATATGTCCTTGGACTTAAGCTGAGAATCCCTAATTAAGAAAAAGCACTAAGACAATGATTCTGTTGAAAGTAAAAAATATGTCCCTGTCCCTAAGAGGAGAATCTCTAGTTAAGAAAATAGCATTAACAAAAAAGACAACGTAACTTAGAAAACTGTGCCCGATCTTAAGATTAGAATCTGTAAATAACAAAAACAAAATGATCCATTGAACTTATATAATCGTGCTCGACACTATATTGAGAATCTCTACTCAAGAAAAGAAACAACGGCTAACATCCTATCCACACGAAACGTACGAGTTCCCTTGAACCTAGAAATCTGTCCTTGGACTTAAGCTGAGAATCCCCAATTAAGAAAATACACTAAGAAAATGATTCCATTGAAATTTAAAAAATATGTCATTGTCCCTAAGAGGAGAACTTCTAACTAAAAAACAACACAAAACAAGACCCTTCAACTTATAAAATATTGTCAATGGTAGATGAACACATCTAATTATGAAAAAAATACAACCAAAAAGACCCTTGAACTTTATAAAACTGTCCGTGACATTAAGATAAGCATCTCTAATGAATAAAAAACATGAAGAATATGACTCGGTTAACCTTATCAAATATTAATACTACTAGCTGATTACAGCTAGTTAAGAAAGGAAACATAAAAGACCTCTTGACTTAAACTATGAATCCAATAAAACTATTACAAGGAAGAAAGGAAACACCGTTAAACTTAAAAAATATTCCAATACTAAGATAAGAAGCATGGCTGAATATGTCGAATAAACTTAGTGGAAATCCTAGAATTAAGAAATACTACCAAAAAAAAAGAAAAACCTTTTCATAACATAGATCCCCACACTAAGATGAAAACTGTTGCTTTAGCTTACAAAATCCTATAAAACTACTACTACAATTATTTAAATTTACAAAGAAAACAACCTTAAATTAACCACCAACATCTGCAATTGCCCCCGTCCATACCCCTCTCCTCATTTGTACTATTGATTTTAACCTACAACAACGCATTACTTGTCCTGGACCACATTCCATACCCCCACTAACTTATTAAAACGGTCATACAACCAGTGGTAACATCTGTCCATCCAAATCCTCTCGTCGTTTGTACTATTGATTTTAACTTAAACCAACGCATTCTAAATCCACTTCGTCAGTTTTAGTACATACTTTATACTCCCACACCTATACTAACATCAGATCAACAGCCAAACCCGCGCTTTTTTCCACCCCTCCTAAAGTTGTCTAATTAATTATATTATATACTAAACCCTTCCTAATTGTAACTTATACCATCGACTGCCCCCCACTATTTTATTTGAATTAAATTCCCCACCAACAACACCTGTCCAGCAGAGTACCCCAAATAACATACATCGCCTAATAACCTGAAGCACATAAAAACCGTGCTTAAAACCCTTAAATACGACCATTCAACAAATAAAATTAAATTAAAAAAAAGTAAAATACCTTGAGAACCTTTAAATACTACCATTCAACAATACAATAAAAAATAAAGAGAAATAGCTTGAGAATTTTAAATACGGCCATTCAACAAATAAAATACTATTATAAAATACTATAATACCATGAGAATCCTTAAATACGACCATTCAACAAATAGAATAAAATTAAAAATAAATTATTTGAGAAACACTTAATACACAAATAAAAATATTTTAAGGACCAATCAATAATTAAATAAAAATAGGTTGAGAACCTTTAAATACATAAAATAAATATTAAAAATTAAATAAATTGAAAAAAAAAGTTAAAAAAGGGGAAGTAAACCTTAAATACACGATTATCCCCCTTTAAGCACCGGGAAATTTGAATTTCCCGCCATACGTTCTAATGAATATGATATCCTAATTAACATAATTATCATATTTATCATGTCTAAGATAATTAAAATGTTGTATAACAACATGACACTGTTGTATAACAACATGACACCTCTAATTAACATAATTAATTACCGCGCGCGTGGCCGCCGGTAAGGGCAACAGCTGTGGTGGTGGCACGGTGGCGCGCCACACTTTTGCTAACCGAAACGTCCAACCCTAACTACTGTGGCCAAACATCCATGTGGCCAACCATCCATGTGTACAACTATCCATGTGTACAACATTCCATGTGTCCAACCATCCATGTGTCCAACCATCTATGTGCCCAACCATTCATGAAACCAACCATCCATGTGTCTAACCATCCATGTGTCCAACCATCTATGTGCCCAACCATTCATGTGTCCAACCATCCATGTGTCCAACCATCGATGGGCCCAACCATCCATGTGTCCAACCATCCATGTGTCCAACCATCCATGTGTCCAACCATCCATGTGTCCAACCATTTATGTGTCCAACCATCCACGTGTCCAACCATCCATGTGCCCAACCATTCATGTGGCCAACCATCCATATGTCCAACCAGCCATGTGCCCAATCAGCCATGTGCCCAACCATACATATGCCCAACTATCAATGTGCCCAACCATCCATATTTCCTACCATCCATGTGTCCAAACATCCATGTGCCCAACCATCCATGTGCCCAACCATCCATGTGCCCAACCATCCATGTGGCCAACCATCCATGTGTACAAATATCCATGTGTACAACATTCCATGTGTCCAACCATCCATGTGTCCAACCATCCGGGATCGAAACGTCGTTGCATTGAATCGTGCGGGGACGACCAGAATCGATTCTTATCTATGACAGATGTGCCTTCTATGCAGAAGAACATTGCATCCTACACTTAACCATTTTCTTTCTCTAGTATTGACATTTTTTAGACTTTTAATGTTGGTTGTATCTTGTTTTCTCTCGTTTGATCAGTCAAGGATTGCGGTGGTCGAGTGGCAGCGCACTGGACTGTCGTACCGGTGGTCACGGGTTCGAATCCGTGTGAAGGCAAGGGTTTGTTCCCGGGGCTAGGGCGTCCCTGAGTCACCCAGCTCCGAATGGGTACCTGTAGTTAGGCGGCTGGGTAATGCGTGGAACCCACAAAGCCCTGGCCTGTGAACGCTGCATCACTTGCCAACAGATCATCTCTCATGGTCTGTGGACGCAACTATCTTCTGCATAGAAGGAGCGTCTGTATAGATAAGATAAGAACCCATTCCTCGCTCAAATGCAAGTCGCAAAGCATGTGTATGTGTATGTGTATGTGTATGTGTATGTGTATGTGGTAGGTGTTATAAACGGAATAAGAAAATTATTTTTATCCTAATGTCTATCTGAGAGTTGTATTAGATTGCCATGAGATCGAAACTTTGTTTTTTTGAAAAGTTTTGTCATCCTATCGCCAGGTTTCAATCGTCTGGGATCAAAATGTCTCGAGTCGAAATTTCCAGCCACCAGTCGCCAACTACCTACTTCGTTGTTTATATATAGGAACTTTTCTAATATGAAAGAACGCAATGTTTCTTATTATTACAACAAGAACATATAACTGTATACAACAAGAACATATAACTGACTCATTCTACTTAACATCGATTATGTTTGATAAAAATTGGTTTCCTAAGAATAAAGACAAATAATGTTTGGATTATTAATAAAAAAAATGTCCAACACAATTTGATTCTTATCGATAAAATATATATGTATTCGGGTAGCACATAAATGGCAACAATACTGATCCGATCACACACAAAATAATCAGCTTATTTTCTGTAAGTTTGATTGGTTGATGTTACTAAATAATGTTTGTGGTGCTCGTTTCCCTCAGCATTTCATTGTTTTTGTTGTTTGTCTGTCGTGATCTTCGAGGATAATTCTCATCACATGAGTCATTTGTTATGGCAGCTTTTTGTGTCCACTGGTGGCTTATTGGACCTATTCTTGCCTGAAAGGTGCGTCCACTTGTCATGCAAGATATGGTTGGGATGTCATGTAAGATATGGTTGGGATGTCATGTAAGATATGGTTGGGATGTCATGTAAGATATGGTTGGGATGTCATCATGAGAGCTTTAAACACGTTCCTTCCTGGCCTGTCATCTGGACTTGTTAGCCTGTCATCTGGACTTGTTAGCCTGTCATCTGGACTTGTTAGCCTGTCATCTGGACTTGTTAGCCTGTCATCTGGACTTGTTAGCCTGTCATCTGCACTTGTTAGCCTGTCATCTGGACTTGTGAGCCTGTCGTTTTTTTGGCCTCTTCAACTGATGCTCCAATACGTGTAATCAGATGCCAGGAGGCTTGGTTACTGGCTGCTGACTCCAAGGGTTTATGCCCCATGCGTTAAGCCTTCAATTGGGTTTTGAGGTTATCATTATAGCACATGCTTTGACCTCCGAAAACTCTCTGTCCATCAGTAAGTCACCATAGAAGAGTCTCTTAGGGAGCCGACGTCCCCGCCTAGAGAAGTTGGAACTCCATTTTGCTTTTGTAAATACTTTGGAGTCCTGCCAGGACAAGTGCTTCGTTGTCTGGACTTTTACCATTTCATTTAGCATTAAGAACTAGCCTCAGGCTTTCGGTGTGAAATTTAATCAGCTATCTCGTATGGAGTTGGTAAAAAAAATATTTAAAAATAGACGTACTATTCAGTCTTGAATTAGAATCACTAAAAGCTTAAAATTTAATTTGTTTAATTGCTGTGGTTTAAAAAATTATTATTTGTTAAATGTAAATGTAATTTTATAATGTCCAGGGTGACACAAACTGAGTTAGGAAATATCAGAGTCAGTTAACTATTAAAAATAATTAAGAAAATCAAGTCTATTTTATTTTCATTCCTTAAAGTTATAGACAAGGATATCCTCAAATATTCTCAAGCACTGGGTCTGACAGCTCTCTCTTGAATTTATTCTAGTTTTCTTTGGTGAATGAGACTCATACAGAAGATTACAGGTCTCACCAAAGTAGGTTAACATTTAAATTTTAGTTTATTTTTACATATGTAAGCGTTTCTATTTATAAAGCCTAAGGTTTTTTTTTAATTTCTCTTCATTAACATGGAAATACCAGGATAAATTCTCATTTATTATTACACTTATGTGTATTTTGCATCTTTAGTTTTGATTAGTGGATTTTCATAAATGAAATATTTTGCATTTGATGGCTTCTTTTTCTTTTTTACTCTTAACAGTTGACACTGATATTTCTGTTTTTTTGTTGATATTTTGATAAAAGAAATCAAAACTAGAAATTCATTAACAAATTTTATAATCACAACATTTGTTAGTAGTTTATACTGTGCATGTTAAAGCTATCGTAAAGTTATATTTTTATAATACTTTTTTATATTCAAGTATTAATATATATATATAATTTCGATTAAAGCCAAAAATTTTAATTTATGGTGTCATAAGTAACAATTATTAAACGTACTTGTCGAAAATAGAAATAACACTGGAATGTCTTCTTTATATGACATCTTTTAACCAACAACGCAAACAGACAAATGTATTACTATTATTTGGTTCAAGTGATGAGCGGGTCTTGTTGACAATATAACCAGCCGAGCTCAACAATCGTTCACAAAGCCTTAGATAGTCTCAGCTGAAGTTTTCAATACTATAGTGGATGTTTGAGTTGCAGGTGATTTTTAAGTAAAGTGTTAGAGCCATGATAGCAATGTTCTCTATCAGCAGCGCGGCTGAGCAGATATTTGACCGACGGCGCGCAGGAGTTTAGAATCACCGCGCAACAAATTTTGTAAAATATTGCACAAAAATGGACGTTGTGCACAGGAGTTGTTTTTTTTAAAACTTTGCACATGAACAAAAGTAGCTTAGACTTTAATTTAGAGGGAACATGCCATGGTAGGCAAACGATCTCTCTCAATGCACACAAAAACTTATAACATTTAGAACATGTCAGTCAATAGTTAAAAACCAAAATGTTCGTGCAATCGTCCGGAAATTACTTTATATTGATCGGCCGAAATATTTTACTCTTTGACTTTCAGTACATTTATAATTTGTGGGTCGATTAATCGTTAAAAAAATTGTTAATCGTTAATTTTTAACGATTAATCGATAATTTAGTCGTTAGTTTTCCCATATATTAGTTTTTCATATATATATATATGAAAAAATGAAAATGGACTTTTAAACACATCTGTAATTTTGTGTAATTAAAACATTTAAACACTCAATGTTATTAAAATTAACTAATAATCCAGTGGAATTCAAACACTGTTCCTTGTCCATTGTTCAACAAATAAAATTATTAATATAATTACAGTCTCTGTTTGTATACTTTAGGAATTCACAGACTTATGTTAAAACAGTCTCTTATTTTATCATATAGTAATTCACAGAATGTCTTTTTAATACAGTCTCTGGTTTTATCATTGAGGAATTCAGAGAGTGTCTTTATTTATTGTCATTCTACTTAATATGTCTGCAACTACATTGTCCTTTCCCTTCACAGGTTTAATGTCAAATTTGTAGTCGGCTAATAGCATAGCCTAGTTCAATACAGTCATTCTTCAGTTGACGAGTATGAATTCAAATCGATGGGCTTTGAATGTTTCTTCAGACTGTTAAATGTTCAATAATTCACCAACCATGACTTCGATTATGTCCATTCACAATATCAATTCCAGCATCTTGAATCAGTTTCTTAGCTTTTGAGATGTCATTTTTGCTTCCTGATAGTTCGATAGAATTTGGACCAGATGAGTCACTGTCAGAAATTTTTATCTGAAAAATATTGTCTTTATCTGTGTCTTTGATTTTGCTTAATACACAACCAATTGTTCTTCCTAATTTAGATGATTTCACAAAAATGGTTTCAGATTCACTAGTACCATCTCTTTCTCTGTCACTATGGTCTTCATTTCTTTTATCATATACTTGATTTTTAATAGTGGCTACAGTGTCAATAGTTTCTTTCTGTGCTCGATTTAACTTTATTATTTTTCTATCATTCATGTCTTGGTTTTCATTCTTTCTCCATGGTTGATCATAATTTCTTGTTCTGGAATCAAAATTGTATTTGCCTCTCCATGATCTTCTGCTTTGATTATAATCTCTTTTTATGGAATTATGATTATTTCTTTCTCTCCATGATTGTCTTTCTTGATCATAATCTTTGTGTCTGGAATTATGATTATATTTTTCTCTCCATAATTGTCTATCTTGATCATAATCTCTATGTTTGGAATTATGATTATATTTTTCTTTCCATGCTTGTCTATCTTGATAATAATCTCTATTTCTGGAATTATGATTATTTCTTTCTCTCCATGATTGTCTTTCTTGATCATAATCTCTATGTCTGGAATTATGATTATATTTTTCTTTCCATGCTTGTCTACCTTTGTTTTCAAAATGATCTTGTCTTGATCTTTCTTCTATTTTCTTTCTGATAGAGCTGTCATTAGGTGACACCCTATTTGGTTTTCCTTTATTGTGGTAACACTGCTTAGCCATATGTCCTGGCTTGTTACAGTACCAACAAATAGTTTGTCTCTTGCCTTGGTTTGGCAGACTCTGGTTTCTCATACCTTGCCTTTTTTCTTGACTTTTAATTTGTATTGCTGCAGATATGTCTTGTCTCTTAACCATTTTTTCTTTCTGTTCAGCTTTTCTTAGCTTTTCTTTGTCTTCAGCAATTCTTTGATTTTCTATTTTTTCAGCTATTCTTAGCTTTTCTTCTTCTTTAGCAATTCTTTGCTTTTCTTTTTCTTCAGCAATTCTTTGATTTTCTATTTTTTCAGCTATTCTTAGCTTTTCTTCTTCTTTAGCAATTCTTTGCTTTTCTTTTTCTTCAGCTATGCTTAGCTTCTTTTCAGCTAAACTTTGATTTACTTTTTCTTCAGCTATTCTTAGCTTCTCTCTTAATTTGGCTATATTTCGCATCTTTTCTTCTCTTTCAATTATGCGTCTTTGCCTCTCCTCTTCTTCAACAATTATTACTTTTTCTTCAATTATTTTTACTTTTTCTTCATTGAAATCTCTCATTTCTTTTCCTTTTAGTCCGATCTCTTTAGCTATGGCAGTGAATTCTTTGTAGCAGTTTAAGTAATCCATGTTTTGTTTGATTGAATAATATGAGTCAAGCAATTTGGTAAGGAATTTAGGTATATGTTGATAAAGCCATAAATCTTCCAAATGAAAAATCTTGAATTCAAAATGTTAAGTTCAAATAAGTGACACGTCTAAACCATGAAATCTAGTTATTGACAAGATGAGACAACAAAAGAATCCTCACACGGGATCTTTAGTATACTTTATATATACGCTCCCTCAGATTGACAAAATATATTAAATGGTCCGATTGTTTTGAATAAAAGTCACTTGGTTAAAATTTCAATTTTTGAGTAGTTTTTAAACAATTTAGTTCACTCTATTAATCCAAAATTGCGATAATCAAACTCTTCACACAATGAATGGATACAAATTCCGTTTCTTTATTTATAATTCACACCAACACATTGAATAGTCCATAGCTTCTCGGTTCGATGTTATGTTTACAAATATTTCCTGGAATCAACTAGCACTAATCAGCTTGCTGACCTATACGTTCACTGTGTGTTACCATACACAGTATGCGACTACAGTAGGCTTGTTGACGTCACGACCTACCAGCTCTCGGTCGTGTGTATACAGTAGTACGCTTGCACTGTGGCTGTCAGGTTAGAACCAACCTGTCTGATCCAGTTTTATACACTGCGGACACGTGCCGTTTATGCCGCCATTTTGAAATCTTCTTGTATTTTCATTAAACCACAAAAGTTTATTCACAGCTTCTTACGAACTTGAATATTCAAAAAATACCATAGCTGTTATTATTTCTTATTTTAAAGAATACTTTCCTTTTTTGGAAATATCCAATACTTATTTCCACGAAACCTCTTTCTTGAAATCTCTTGTACTGTGTTCACATATAACTTTTACTTCTGCACCAATGTAACGATAACTATTTGTATACTTGTTACATTTTTAATCTTAGGGCACTATTATCCGCTGAAGAACTTTGTTTATACACAAATAACTTTAATATATATAAATATTGTACACATAAGAATCATTTGAGGTAATATAACGTGGAAATCTTGATTCATTCATCACACAACCTTCCTCGACGGAAGTCTACACACAACTGTTCGCCCAACACTTTCAACCAATAGAAATGCTCCTTTCTTCCCGCGTCTCTTGTACACGTGACCTTACGTCACAAAATTATGTTAATCAGATGTGACACAACTGAGCATCAATGCTGTCAAACATGTTTGAAAATCTTCTATCGATGGCATTCAAAAGAGAGGAAGCTAATGGAGAACAAATTACGAGCCGATCATTCTTTCCTTGATCAAGAAACACTTTTAACTGAGCCTTCATCACGACAAGTGTTGGTAGAAGGAAACCAAGTCCAATGTCTTTTTTAGTTTCACCCTGCAAAATATCTAGTCTTGATCTTTCTCCTTCACAAGTCGTTCCAAAAATAGCCAGGTAAATTCGCTGAGCAATAATTACATTTGGAAAGGCATTAACCAATTTGTCAGTAATCTGCATCTCTCCAGCATTTTGTCACAGATATTTGGCCACATAATTGAGAAAAAGTAATAAATAATAATCTCATGAATATTAATTTGGGCGAAGTTAATTTTCATGAATATTAACATCGGCAGTTTTACCGTTATTAATAATTAAATTTTAGTTTAAAATTTAAATTCATGAGTTATATCTAAAATCTGTCTACATTGGCATTGGATGAAACAAAACATTAACTTGACTCACTTTCAAGCAAGGAATTCTGTAAAAGGAAATCGGAAAGAAAATATTGACCAAAGAAAAAAATGGCATCAAGATCTTGAAAGTATTACCTATCAGTCCATAATATACGCAATCATTGAAAATTTATGAACGAAATAGAACGCCGCATTCAAGCTACTAAAAATAATTCTAATTGCAACAAATTTAATATTATATAAATTTTAAAAAAAAATTCTCTTTGTTTGGCCTTATTTTTGTTTGTAGGCCCTAGGCACGGTGCCTAAAGTGCCTAAGCCTTAATCGAGCCTTGGTAAGTCACTGGTCAATGCTCATTGCCAAAGATATCATATATGATTTGATTTATATTATCATTCATTTCATTGATCAATCTCATTCAAAAATTGTTTGGCAATGTCACTCGCAAGATGGCGACACCAAAGAAAAATTTATTATATTCAGCTTTATTCACAGCCAATGTTGTAGAGAATTTATTGAATATTGCTTTTAGTATTGGGTAAAAATCAATACCAATATCAAAAATAATTATTGGCAATACCAATACCAATATCAAATTTCAAGTATTGCAATATCGTCCCAATACTTAAAAAAGTATTGGCAATACTACCAATACCAATACAATATTGCAATATTAACAACCCTGCCTATATTATCGATATTTTTTTGGTGATATGAGTATTTTTTAGGAAAAAAACAGGGATCATATTTGATGACGTCATTTTTAAATTTATGACTCGTAATTATTAGGAGTCTACCGATATACATTTTTTCTGATATTGCCGATACCGATATTACCGATATTATTTTTGCCGTTATGAGTATTTGCTAGGACAAAATCAAGCGGTCATATTTGAGGACGTCATTCTTGAATTTATCAGTGGTAATTATTTATATTTTATGTTAGGCTACTGGTTTCATTAAGAAAAACGTAAATTTATACTAATAAAAGGCAAAGCCCTGACTTACTCATTCATCACTAATTCTCCAACTTCCCGTGTAGGTGGAAGCATGAAACTTTGGAAAGTTGTTGAGTAGCCTCTCGAGACGAAAATTGGAGTAAAAGAAGTTTAAAATGAACACTCATGGGGGCCGGGGGCCCAAAAACGCTTACTAATATGGCCTATATAAAATTTGAATATCACCAATTCTCCTATTTCCCGAGTAGGCAGAAGCATGAAACTATGGGAAGTTGTTGAGTACAATCCCGCGCTGGTAACGGAAGAAAAAATATTTAAATTATCACTTCCCGGGGGCCAGGGGCCGAAATGAAGTTTTTTCCTAATATGAGCTAAATAAAAAATAAAAATAGCTAATTCTCCTATTTTCCGTCTAGGTAGATGCATGAAACTTGGGGTAGTTGATAAGTACACTTACGCGATGGTAAAAAAAGAAAAAAATATTTAAATTATCACTTACTGGGGGCCGGGGGCCCAAATATAGTTTTTTCTGATATAAAAAACTGACTCATCCCTTATTCTCCAACTTCCCGTGAAGGTAGAAGTATGAAACTTTGGGAATTTGCTGAGTACACTCTCATGACGATAATTGGCGAATAAGAATTTTAAAATTCACACTCTTGGGGGGCGGGGGCCCGAAAACGCTTTTTCCCCCCTTATATGGGGAGTATAAAATATGAAAATCACTAATTCTCCTATTTCCCGAGTAGGCAGAAGCATGAAACTTTGGGAAGTTGTTGAGTACAAAGTCGCGATGGAAACGGGCGAAACAAAAATTAAATTATCACTTCCTGGGGGCCGGGGGCCCAAATTAAGTTTTTTCCTACTATGAGCTATATAAAAACTGAAAATCACAGATTCACATATCTCCCGTGTAGGTAGAAGCATGAAACACTGGGTAGTTGATAAGTACACTTCCGCGATGGTAACAAGCGAAAAAAATATTTAAATTATCACTTACTGGGGCCGGGGCCCAAATGTAGTTTTTTTTCTTATATTAAAAACTGACTCATCACTAATTCTCCAACTTCCCGTGTAGTTAGAAGCATGAAACCTTGGGGAGTTGTTAAGTAGCCCCTCGCAACGACAACTGGCATAAAAGAATTTTTAAATTCACACTCATGGGGGCCGGGGGCCCAAAACCAGTTTTTTTCCTTATATGGGCTGTATTAAAATTAAAATCACCAATTCTCCTATTTCGCGAGTAGATAGAAGAATGAAACTTTGGGAAGTTGTTGAGTACACTTCCGCGATATCAACAGGAAAAATATTTAAATTATCAAATACTGGGGGCCGGTGGCCCAAATAAAGTTTTTTCCTTAAATGAGCTATATAAAAACTGAAAATCACAAATTGTCATATTTCCCGTGAAGGTAGAAGCAAGAAACTCTGAGTAGTAGTAGTGGTAACAAACGAAAACAATATTTAAATTTTCACATTCCGGGGACGCAAATGTAGTTTTTTCCTCAGATGAGCTATATAAAAACTGTAAATCAATAATTCTCCTTTTTCCCGTGTATGTAGAAGCATGGAACTTTGGGTAGTTGTTAACTAACATTTCGCGATGTTGACAGGTAAAAAAAAATATATAATATTTCACTTACTGGGAGCCGGGGGCCCGAATTTATTTTTTTCTTATATAAAAATCTGAGTTATCACTAATTCTCCAACTTTCCGTGTAGGAAGAAGCATTAAAATTTGGGAAGTTTTTGAGTACAAACCCGCAATGGTAACATGCGAAAACGAATTGTGAAATTCACACTCATGGGGGCCGGGGACCCTAAAAACTTTTTCCCCCTAATGGGGGTTATATAAAAATTAAGAATCAATCATTCTCCTATTTCAAGAGAAGGTAGAAGCATGAAAATTTGAGTAGTTGTTAAGCAACATTCCGCGATGTTAAAAGGTAAAAAAAAATATATATAATTGTCACTTACTGGAGACCGGAGACCTATTTTTTCTTATATTTCAAACATAGCTCATCACTAATTCTCCAACTTCCTGTGAAGGTAGAAGCATGAAATTTTGTGAACTTACTGAGTCTCTCTTATGATGATGATTGGTGAAAAAGAATTTATAATGTCCACTCTTGGGTGGCCGGAGGCCCAAACCCGTTTTTTTCCTAATATAGGCTATATAAATCTGAATCAACACTAAATTCCTCATGTTCCCATGTAGGTAGAAGAATGAAACTTTGAGTACCCTCCTGCATTGGTAACATGCGAAAACAAAAGTTAAATTATCACCTCGATAGGATTACTTGAAGTTATTTTTTACTTTTCTTTTTGTTTTTCTGCGGGACCACGACAGACAGACAGACAAGACGGTGAAGTTAATATATGTAGTATATCCGATATGATCCAGATTAAAATCAATTGTTTTTTTGAATTTGTATTACGCTGGTTCTCAACGGTAACTGAAATCCTAATTTCCTCAGCGGAGCAAGGCTATTTTGCTAGTTAAGAAATAAATCGTACAACTTCATTTGAATTATAAAGTAAGAATCGATTACGGTCTTCCGTATTTTTGTATTGCCCCTTGCGTTCTACATAACTGCAAGGTAATTCCAAAAAAAATATGCTTAAAATGCATTTAATCATTACTCATATCATCTCCCTATATAATGGCAATCTTATCATCATTCTTTGCATCATTCTTATCTAATCTATTACAGACGCTCCTTTTTTAAAAACAGAACATTGTTGAGTCCTACATTTATGCATTGTTTATATCTAGTCTTTTTATTTGAGTTTTAAAATAATGATAGCGTGTTTGTTTCCGAACGGAAAGAACAAGAATTTATATGTTAGTCGTTGCACACGGAATAGGAGAGGTGTTTTTATAACTATGTCTATCTGAAGGTTGTATTAGATTATCTTTGTCTATACCGTGTATACTAGAGAGAGTATTCCCTCAACGCAGTAATAATAGAATTATAGAGCTGTTAAGTTTGTCAAAATGTCTAATAAAATTGAGTATTATTTTGCACATTCAAGTTGTTTTATTTTATACCATAATTTTCAGAAGATGGCATCGTAACAGCTCCACATTGCGAATTCAGTTGCATAGAGCAATATAGATCATAAGTAACATGATAGAGCGGCTAATGCTTACTTTGTTTTCTTGAAAAATCTAATAAATTTAGGATGTTAATTGTACATATGTATTTATTTTCGTACTCTCAAATCGTATATTTACTATTTTTAAAAACAAAACGATAAATTTTAGCTATTTTTGAAATATAAAATCTAGACAAGGTTAAAGAAACCTAGATCTTGGTTGAAAAAACCTAGCGTTTGCAGCAGTGATCATAACAATTAAACGACATTGTATCCCTAGTTATAGAGATCGAATTTAAGTGACGAGCCTCATGGGAGACTTTAATGCCAAGATCGGCAATAGCAACACAGGGTACGAAGAGGTTATGGGACAGCAAGGGATAGGCGAGATGAACGACAATGGTGAGAGGTTTGCTGACCTATGTGCCGCAGCAGACCTGGTCATAGGGGGGAGTATTTTCCAGCACAAGAGGATTCACAAAGCTGCATGGGTCTCACCGGACATGAGAACGATGAACCAAATAGACCATGTATGTATTTCTAAAAAATTCAGGCGATCTCTCCAAGACGTACGTGTTAAGAGGGGAGCTGATGTTGCCTCAGATCACCATCTTCTTGTGGCCAGGATGAAATTAAAACTAAAGAGACATTATACCGAGCAAACAGCATGCAGGACTCGGTATAATACCTCCCTCCTGAAGGACCAAGCCAAAAAGGAAGAATTCAAAATCTCACTATTCAATAAGTTCCAAGTCCTACAAGAAATACTGGAAGATGAAACCACCGAAGGGAAATGGCAAAGCATGAAAGAAACAGTACAGTCAACATGCCAAGAAGTGCTAGGAAACAGGAAACAGGCACACAAAGAATGGATGACAGCAGGTACGCTGAGTAAAATAGAAGAAAGTAAAAGGAAGAAAGCAGAAGTGAATAACAGCCGCACCCGAGCACAGAAAAACAAGGCCCAGAAGGAGTATGCAGATGCAAATAAGGAAGTTAAGAAAAGCATCAAGAGGGACAAGAAGGAATTTGTTGATAAACTTGCTAAAGAAGCAGAGGATGCAGCTCACCAGGGGAACATGAGAGAACTGTTTGATACCATTAAGACGCTGTCAGGGAAATTTAGCAAGGTAGAGAGACCAGTAAAGGACAAAATGGGAAACACCATACCAAGTGAGGAGCAACAGAGAGGGAGATGGAAGGAGCACTTTGAAGAGCTCCTAAACAGGCCTGAACCAAGGAATTCACCAGATATTCAACCAGCCGATAATGACCTACTAATTGACTGTAATAGTCCCACCAAAGAAGTGATTAGCAGGGCCATTAAACAACTCAGAAATGGAACGGCTGCGGGACCTGATGGCATCCCAGCAGAGGCACTGAAGGCGGACTTGGAAACCAGTGTGGAAATGCTACACCCTCTGTTTATGAAGATATGGGAAGAGGAGCAAGTTCCTTCCGATTGGAAAGAGGGATACCTTATCAAGATCCCAAAGAAGGGAGACTTAAGCTCCTGCTCGAACTACAGGGGGATCACCCTGCTGTCCATCCCAGGAAAGGTTTTCAACCGTGTACTACTTAACAGGATGAAAAACGCTGTAGACCCTCTGTTGCGGGACGAACAAGCTGGCTTTCGCACCAACAGATCCTGCACGGACAATGATAGCGACACTGCGCATCATTCTAGAGCAGTCACTAGAGTGGAACTCACCGCTCTATGTCAACTTTGTTGACTATGAAAAAGCCTTCGACAGTGTTGACAGGCAAACCTTGTGGAGATTGCTAAGGCATTACGGGGTGCCACAGAAGATTACGGATATAATCAGAAACATGTACGAAGGGATAAACTGCCGAGTTATCCATGGCCAGCAGGTGACAGATGCGTTCCAGGTGAAGACTGGTGTGAGACAAGGTTGCTTGCTGTCACCATTCCTCTTCCTGTTAGCCATTGACTGGGTGATGAAAACATCTACACAGCAGAAAAGGAATGGCATCCAATGGACCTTGTGGGATCAACAGGATGATCTTGACTTTGCTGATGATCTTGCCCTTCTTGCACATACCCAACAACAGATGCAGGAGAAAACAAACATTGTCGCAGCCACTCCTGCTAGCATGGGTCTCAACATTCACAAAGGGAAGAGTAAAATCCTCAAGGTTAATGCCACCAGTACATCACCCATTATGCTTGAAGGAGAAGCCCTTGAGGAGGTGGACAGTTTTGTTTACCTTGGCAGCGTGGTAGATAAGCAAGGTGGTACAGATGAGGACGTCAAAATAAGGATCGGAAAAGCAAGAGCAGCCTTCCAGCAACTCAAGAATGTTTGGGTCTCTAACAACTTAGGCAGCAAGTTAAAAGTAAGGATTTTTAACGCTATGGTAAAACCTGTGCTGCTATATGGAGCCGAGACATGGAGAACAACGGCCGTAAACTTGACCAGAATCCAGTCCTTCATCAACAACTGTTTAAGAAGGATTCTCAGAATGCACTGGCCAGACAAAATCAGCAACCAGGAACTGTGGCAGCGGACAAAACAGAAGCCCATTGAGGAAGAGATTCTCCAGAAGCGGTGGAGGTGGATTGGTCATACACTAAGGAAACCTGCTCCTAACACAACGAAGCAAGCCCTGAAATGGAACCCACAGGGTAAGCGGAAAAGAGGCCGTCCAAGAAACACTTGGCGCCGAGAATTGGAGGCAGACATCAAGAGAATTGGCCATGAATGGAAGATCCTGGAGAAGCTGGCCCAGGATAGAGATGCCTGGAGGTCTCTCGTAGGTGGCCTATGCCCTTGGAGGAATCGCAGACGCCGACGATGATCGGTAGATGCCCCTCATGGACGAGAAGGCTCAACAACCGGTGATTTTTGGTGCCACACTATCGGAAATAACATTTTATTGCAAGTCCGATACTATAACAAAAGTCTATAAATAAAACAAGTTATTCAGGATATTTGAAAATCAAAAACTTTTTATGTTTTACATCCATATAGTTAAAACTTATATATTTTTTTTACATGTATATTTGTATAGATACATTAATCAGAACATTCTTTATTCCGCGTAATTTGTAAAGCATAAGCATAATTAAAATAAGACTTTATTGTGGTTACAAAATTAAATACAAACTGGTGTAAAAAATGCATGGGTAGATCATATGTCATAATAATCTTTCCTCTGTTAACTTTTACAGTTTTTATTTCTTTTAAATTTTTTTTTAAAAATCACAAAAAATTAAATTAATATAAATTATTTAGCCAAGCGTTTAAGTGAGAAATAAAAAGTTTCTCTATTAAATTTGGATCAACCTAAATATAAAATGTTACAATATATACATAGATTTGTTTGGCAAATTAAAATGTTAGCTTTTGCTATCGTGATTTGTTTCAACGATTTACAAGACAGTTATCATTATAGCACGTGCTTTGTTTGACCTCCGAAAACTCTCTGTCCATCAGTATGTCGCCATAGAAGAGTCTCTTAGGGAGCCGACGTTCCCCGCCCAGAGAAGTTGGAACTGCATTTTGATTTTGTAAATACTTTGGAGTCCTGCCCGGACAAGTGCTTCGTTGTCTGGACTTTTACCATTTCATTTAGCATTAAGAACTTGCCTCAGGCTTTCGGTGTGAAATTTAATCAGCTATCTCGTATGGAGTTGGTAAAAAATATATTTAAAAATAGACATACGGTTCCGTCTTGAATTAGAATTACTAAAAGCTTAAAATTTAATTTGTTTAATGCTATGTTTTAAAAAAATTATTATTTGTTAAATGTAAATGTAATTTTATAATGTCCAGGGTGACACAAACTGAGTTAGGAAATATCAGAGTCAGTTAACTATTAAAAATAATTAATTAAATCAAGTCTATTTTATTTTCATTCCTTAAAGTTATAGACAAGGACATTTAAATTTTAGTTTATTTTTACATATGTAAGCGTTTCTCTTTATAAAGCCTAAGGTTTTTTTAATTTCTTAATTGACATGGAAATACCATGATAATTTCTCATTTATTATTACACATATACATATTTTGCATCTTTAGTTTTGATTAGTGGTTTTCCATAAATGAAATATTTTGCATTTGATGGTTTCTTTTTCTTTGTTACACTTAAAAGTTTATACTGATATTTCTGGATTTTTTTGTTGATATTTGTTCAAAGAAATCAAAGTTAGAAATTCTTTAACAAAATTTATAATCACAACATTTGTTAGTAGTTTACATCGTTTATGTTAAAAGCTATCTTAAAGTTATATTTTTATAATACTCTTTTTATATTCAAGTATTAAAAAGTATATATATATATATATATATGATAAGACTTGAAACAATTATATATAAAAACAATATATTCATTTCTTCCGATATTTCCGATACCTTTATTACCAATATTTCTTTTTGCCGTTATGAGTATTTGCTAGGACAAATTCACGCGGTCATATTTGAGGACGTCATTCTTCAATTTATCAGTGGTAATTATTTATATTTTATGTTAGGTTACTGGTTTCATTAAGAAAAACGCACATTAAGAAATAAATCGTTCAACTTCATTTGAATTATAAGTGTGTTCCGTATTTAGGGATGGCCCCTAATGTTCTACATAACTACAATGTATTTACAAAAAATATGCTTACATATTCATTTATTTATTACTTGTGTCATCTCTCTTATAATCGCAATCTTATCAGCATTCTTTGCATCATTCTTATCTTATCTATTACAGACGCTCCTTTTTTTCAAAACAGAACATTGTTGCGTCCTACATTTATGCATTTGAGTTTTAAATATTGAAAGAGTGTTTGTTTCCGAACGGAAAGAACAAGAATTTATATGTTAGTCGTTGCACACGGAATAGGAGAGGTGTTTTATAACAATGTCCATCTGAGGGTTGTATTAGATTATCTTTGGTCTATACCGTGTAAACTCGAGAGAATATTCTATCCACGCAGAAAGAATAGAATTATAGAGCTGTTAAGTTTGTCAAAAAGTCTAACAAAATTGAGTATTTTTGCTCATTCAATTTGTTTTATTTTATACCATAATTTTTCAGAAGATGGCACCGTAGCAGCTCCACATTTCGAATTCAGTTCCATAGGCATATATATAGCATAATGTAATAAAATAGAGCGGCTAATGCTTACTTTTTTTTAATTTTTAAATCTAATAAATTTAGGATGCTAATTGCACATATTTATTTTCGTACTCTCAAATCGTATATTTACTATTTTTAAAAACTACCGGTAAATTTTAGCTATTTTTGAAATATAAAACCTAGACAAGGTTAAATAAACCTAGATCTTGGTTGAAAAAAACTTACGTTGCCAGATCATAACCATTAAACAACATTGTATCCCTAGTTGTAGAGATCGAAGTTAAGTGGCTCGCCACTTAGATATAATAGAATTCAGCGTTTTGCCTTTCAGTAGTCTAATGAAAAAAAGCCATTATGAGACATAATTTATACAAAAGTAAATAGTTTAATTTTGTAGTTTTCATAATTCAAAATAAATTAAATATAAAAATATTTTTTCCTTTGCATTTTAAAATTCAACGCAGCCTTTTTTGTATACAGATAATGAAATGTTTAAGTAACATACGTTCTTGAAATTATTTGCAATACTTTTTTAATGTATATTTAAAAAAAATCATTTTAAGAAAAAAGACGTATTTAAATTGCCATCTTAGTTGTCCGAATTACTACGTAAATTACATAAATTAGTACCGGTGCTTTTTGGTGCCACACTATCGGAAATACCATTTTATTGCAAGTCCGATACTATAACAAAAGTCCTTAAATAAAACGAGTTATTCAGGATATTTGAAAATAAAAAACTTTGCATGTTTTACATCCATATAGTTAAAACTTATTTGTTTTGTACATATATATTTGTGAAGATGGAAGTAACAGAACCTGCTTTATTCCGCGTAATTTGTAAGGCATAATTAAAATAAGACTTTATTGTGGTTACAAAATTAAATACAAAATGGTGTAAAAAAGTCATGGGTCGATCAAATGTGATAATAATCTTTCCTCTGTTAACTTTTTACAGTTTTTATTTTCTTTTAAAACATTTTTTTTAAAAAATCATTAAAAAATTAAATTAATATGAATTATTTAGCCAAGCGTTTAAGTGAGAAATAAGATAGTTTCTCCATTACATTTGGATCAACCGAGGTATAAAATGTTACAATATATACATAGATTTGTTTGGCAAATTAAATTGTAGTTTTATGCTATCGTGATTTGATGCAACGATTTACAAGACAGTTTATGACATGAAAGTTGCGAGAACGTTTTTCAAAATAGATACCCACAATAATCAGATACCCACAATAATCAGATACCCACAATAATCAGACACCCACAATAATCAGATATCCACAATAATCAGATACGCACAATAATCAGATACCCACAATAATCAGATACCCACAATAATCAGATACCCACAATAATCAGATACCCACAATAATCAGATACCCTCAATAATCGGATACCCACAATAATCAGATACCCACAATAATCAAATAAGTAAAATAAAACAATAAATACAATTTTTACTGACAAAACGTTAAATTGACTAACAATTAGATATTAATTTTGTATAAGTCTAACGCAGACCCACAAAGCAACGATACATATGTATGTTGGAATAGATTGGTCTCAAGAAGATTAATTAAAAAGTCTTAATTTTTAAAATGTGTTTCTTTAATATCGTAATAGGAAATAATTTGATAACTTTAAATTAAAAAAATATTTTAAAAAAAAGTATACTTATACTTTTAGATTTTAAATTAAATTAAAGAAATAACTACCGTAAATAGCTTTTGTTTTCTCAATTAATGGTATTTATTGTAAAAAAAACTTTGAGACCTATTTTAAATATGTTCATATATTTAAAAATAAGAAAACTTTGACATTTATATATTTACTGATATATATAAATATATATATAAATATATTTATATACATTTTCATATATATGTATATATGTATATATATGTGTGTATATACATATATACATAATATATATATGCACTTCGAAATGTGCAATTGATGTCTCGCTTACGACCAGCGTAGACTCGACAAAACTATTTAATGATACCAATCGACCTTTTTAAAGGTCATTGTTATTGTCTTTTTATAGATTTCACGAATTATACTTTACTTCCCCTCCCCTCTCTGTCAGTGGTCGAAACATCCACGTGTCCAACCATCCCTGTGTCCAACCATCCATGTGTCCAACCATCCATGTGTCCAACCATCCATGTGTCCAACCATCCATGTGTCCAACTATCCATGTGTACAACCATCCATGTGTCCAACCATCCATGTGTCCAACAATCAATGTGTCCAACCATCCATGTGCCCACCCATCCATGTGCCCACCCATTCATGTGTCCAACCATCCATGGGCCCAACCATCCATGTGTCCATCCATCCGTGTGTCCAACCATCCATGTGTCCAACTATCCATGTGTACAACCATCCAAGTGTCCAACAATCCATGTGTCCAACCATCCATGTGTCCAACCCACCATGTGTCCAACCATCCATGTGCCCAACAATCCATGTGTAAAACCATCCACGTGTCCAACCATCCATGTGTCCAACCATCCATGTGTCCAACCTTCCATGTGTACAACCATACACGTGTCCAACCATCCATGTGCCCAACCATCCATGTGGCCAACCATCCATATGTCCAACCAGCCATGTGCCCAACCAGCCACGAGCCCAACCATACATATGCCCAACCATCCATGTGCCCAACCATCCATATTTCCTACCATCCATGTGTCCAACGATCCATGTGCCCAACCATCCATGTGTCCAATCATCATTGTGGCCAACCATCAATGTGTACAACCATCCATGTGTACAACCGTCCATGTGTACAACCATCCATGTGTACAACCATCTGTTACGGTCAGATGTTGTGGTGTGGGGATGACTACGCATAAATGGGGTTGTGAACACTTGTCCTCGTGGAACGGGGGGGGCGGGTGAACTCAAGGTACATGCAAGTTGTAATGAATTGACAGGACCACGGTCAAAGGGAGACATGGTGATTGACCCAGGGGCCAGTCAAAACCAGTCGGACAAGACGGGGGTATAATAGGGGTGACATTGTGTGTCGCGGGGAGAGTGTTAAGTTGCCAAGTAGTAGGCAGGTGAAAGACGTACGATAGAGTGTGGAGTTTTTGGGAACGTGGTCCAATCCGGTCAAGCTGGGCCGAGGACTCTGGATGGTATGACCATCAACTGTAAACTGCCAATTGTACTGTACCATAAATATGTTCAAAGCTTCTGGAGGTCATTAAACTTATGTTGGAAGAAAACAACCCAGCGTTGCTAAGTCTTTTACCCGTCTACGTGGTAAATATCTGTGGCTAAGGGGGGACCTCAACCCCTAGACAACGACTCCGCCACAGTGGGGGCCCGCCGAAAAACCGAGCCATCGGTTCGAGCCAACGCAGCACATCAAGGCACGTCACTAAGAGAGAAACAGAACTGGCCGTACTAGCCATACTGATATCAAGATCTTCACGAGAGCGTAGGGCTTACGCCTCGTAACGACGAGACCAGTGGTGTTGAAGACAGCCGGAGCAGTGGTGTGAAACACAGCCATAGAAGTGGTGGGAAAGACAGCCGTGGCAGTACTGCTGAAGACAGCCGGAGCAGTGATGTTGAAGACAGCCGGAGCAGTGGTATTGAAGACAGCCGAAGCAGTGGGGTTATAGACGCAGCAATGGAGGCCATGCAAACTGCACCCGGAGGAGCATCGAAGGAATAACGAACACTAACTATGACAGTAACACGTTACAGAAGCTGACTACAGCCAGGACCACCTCGAGGTTACAACCTCAGTAATACGTGACAGTGAAGTCGGTGACTTTGTGATTTTCTTACCTATGGATATTGATACTGCCCTGGTGTAATGTGTTTTCTTATGTATGGTTATTATGTGAGTGTGGATTTCCCATGATAGTAAGTACTTTTTGATGAAATTTTGAATTGTAAAATATTGTAAAAATATTAGATAGTTAGAACATTTTGAGTGTAAAGGTGAGAGTCAAAAGACGGTGGACGAATTTTATATTGTGACCGTAGAGTGACTATTAATATAGAAACATTAAAATGTGGTTGCCTAATGTAGAAAAACTTAAACAAAGTGCCCGGGAGCTGGGATTTGAAGGGGAGGAGGCTAAGATATGGGTTATAGAGGCGTACAAGAGGGAGGAGGATGAGGAAAGAGATAGAAGGAAGAGCGAGGAAGATAAGGAAAGAGATAGAAGGAAGAGCGAGGAAGATAAGGAAAGAGAGAAACGGAAAGAAGAAAGAGCGGAGGAGTCAAGAAGGTTAGAAATGGAGAGACAAAGAGAACTAGAAATGGCCGATGAAATGTATAGAGGAGTTAAAGAGGAAGACAAGATAGGTACAAATAATAACGTTCTAATTACTCAAACCACTTCGGGACCAAAGAAAAGATATAAATCGAGAACCAAACACGTGACTGAGAAACCGGAGTTGAAATGTCAAAAAGGGGTAGCCGAAATTGGAAATAAAAACTTTTCCAAAAGCGATTTGAATTCCACTACTAGGAAAATTTCGATAGACACTACTGCCGCTAGCAAAAAGAAAGGAAGAAAGGAAAAAGTCAGGAAAGAATTAGCAAGGGGGAAAACGATTACGCAGTCGGACAAGAAAGTTGTTGAAAATGTCAACAATGGTAAAGAAACGGACAAGAACCCTGTAAAACCTGAAAATAATGTTAAAGAAACAGACAATAAAGTGGTAGAACCTGAAAAGAATTATGCCGAACAAGTCAGAGATGAAATTAGGATGGGGGCGGTAGGAAAAGAGACCAAGGAAAATACTCCTGAGCCAGAGAAGAGATATGATCATTCAGTTATAGACGCCTTAATAGCTTGGACAAAGGGTGAAATTAAATCGGAAGAAATAGAAGTTCAGAATGACTGTGATGAGAAGACTGAAGGAATCGGAGATGTAGAGAAAGTCACACGAATGGAATATGATGAAGCAAATGATACAATAAATTATTATGCTAGTGATACTTTAGAAAGGAGCACACATAAGAACGAAAAGAAGATAAAGCAGGGTCAATTAACTAATGTAGTGACTGCTAATAAAGGGAAGGAAAAGGGTGAAAGGGAAGATAGCTGGTGGTTAAAAAAAATTGAAGAGGTACGGTTAAAGTGGGAGCAAGAAGATAAAGAATCATTGAGACAAAACGAAGAAAGACAGAGACTGCGACAGAAAAAAGATGAAAAGAAGCAGCGACAATACGAAAAGAGACAGGAGAAAATGTTAGAAAATGATGAAGAGAAAAGAAGAAAACGTAGAATTAAACAGGGAGCTTTAAAAAGTAACGAGAGTAACTGTCAGGAAGAATTATATGGAATAGCCAGCTTATTTTGGGAAGAGCCGTATGTAACGAAAGAAGTTAAGGTGACAGAACCAGCAGCTGGCGAGATAGCCAGGGAAGAAAGTAATAAACTCATTAGTGAATTGAGAAATAATCTGACCCTTAGAGAGAATGAATTAAAGGAACACAAAGAGACAGTAAGTAAACTAGAGGCAACATTGAACAAGGTTGAAACTAGACTAACGGATCTAGAAAAAGTTGACAGATTAAAAATAGAGGAAACTGAAGTTGAATCAATGAACTTAAGAATGAGAATTGCCGAAATGTACAAACTACTGGCTCAAAATGATGAAGAAAAATCCAGCTGGCTTAAAATAATTAAGGACAAAGATAGAAAGGTAACAGAGCTGAAGAAGTCGTGAACTGAGAAAGATGAATGTTTGCAGAACTTACAGTGGAAGCTAAAGGAAATTAAAGACACACTAACTCAAAAAGAAGAGGAGAATAATGAGTTAACACTGACTATAGCACATAACAAAGAAGACATAAATGACTTATGGCGAATCATTGTTGAAAAGGAAGAGAAAAGGACCGAATTAACGCAAAGATTAACTGGTAATGATACAGACATGACAGTGATTGTGCAGAGAACGTCCAAGATGCTTGGGACAATAGTTGAAAAACCTCACGAAAAGTGGACTAAAGAAGTACAATTTCGAAAGAGGGAAATTTTAGTTGAAAATTTGAATAAGAAGAAAAGTAGTGACCCAGATACGCAAGATTGGGTGAAGGTCACTGAACACACCGTGGTCACAGTAGTAACATTAACCTCCCAAGCAAAATGTATTGAATGTAAGGGAAATAAGGATAATGATGGAAATATTGATTGTGCTACTGAATTTCTAGAGTATAGCAAACTTATTGATAGAGATCAGGAGAATATTGAAGATAATGATGGGAAAATTGAGTGTGCTACTAAGCTAAGAGCAGATATCCCACATAGGGATAAAAACAAGCAACTTAAGAAGAAACCCTTCAGTGGAGCCATACAACAATATGACGTGGGCTCAGCTAAACACTGTTGTGAGTTGTTGAACAAAGGTGACGCGTATAACCTCCAAGGACGCAGCAGGGCAAACACGGAGCTACACAGAAACAATAACAATGACACAGTGCGATCAAGACTGGCCAGAATGCATAAAACCATGACGGACAAATACTCACTGGACAGGCTTACGGCCGGTCTGTTGAGAATATTGGTTTTATTAATAATTGGGGTCCGGTTGAACACATTTAATTGTGTGGTTAGCTCGTGCGTTGGTATATTTTTAGACGCAATGGTCAGCCCTTCGGGTCAAAGAGTACAATTCAAAAGAGGTCAGGGAGGAAAATTCAAATGTAGTGACCGAAGTTATTGGCGAGATTTCAAGGGCGGAAGTAAAGCTAATATGATAAGTCGTGGAGGGGGTGACAGGAGTGATCGGGGAAATTTCAGAGGCGGAGGTATACTTAACCGAAAAAGCCATAGAGGTAGCGACAGGGAGGATCGCAGAGGATAGAGGTGGCAATGGGAAGGGACAGACAAAAGACTGATAGAAAATCACGGTCCCACTAATCCCACTAAGACTACCAGTATACGGACAGATTTTGTAGGGTTGAGTACAAGAATGATCAAAATAGCTAATAATTAAGCCTGGGACAATGACAAATGATTGTAGTTTCCAAATTTTAGGGTACGCTCTTGGTAATGCTAATAAGGGTCGTTTCTTGTTTAGAATGGGAAATATACGAAATGTTCCACCATCAAAAACAATGACTATGATTTTTGATGCATACATTGAATTTGTCTGAGTATTACGGTATAGGAGGGCGCCGTAAATAACACGGAATTGGTATTGTATCTTCTATGATGATGATAATTTGTTGAAAATTATGAAGAATAATGATAATATTTTTGGGATTGAAGTTGGGGTCTGCGTGACCTTGTACTAGTATCAGTATGAAATGAAATAAAGTGGTTCGTATGTTCATGACAAATGTATTGATCATATAAGAAATTTTGTGCACTGGAGACCTCAGTCCAAATTTTATGATAAGAGATGTTGTTATGATGATAATGTTTTGGTTAGGATGATGCTGCTGCTATTTGTTGATAACTATGAGGAGTTATGATAATGTATTTTTGTATTTACTTGGGGGGTCTGAGCGACCAATTCCCAGTATTACTATTATATGAATTGATAAGACAATTCTTATGTGCACGACACATTTTGATTATGTAAGCACAACATGTTTGGAGCCCTCAGGCATTTGGTATAACATTGATAATAAGGATTTATTATATGTTATGATGATGAAATTTTTGATTCATGAAAATTTTGCCGATGATTATGTTATGATTATGAATATGATAATTTGTAACCCACTATCTGGTGGTTATAACTGGTCCCAGTAGGGGGGGACGATAAATATACATACGAGATCCCGCTATGGGGACAGAAAACATACATAACATGTCCCATAAAGATACAGATGCAAGTATTAATGAAAAGGGACAGAAAATTGGGTGGATAGTGATTGCTGTGACACATGATTAGCAATTAAACCATTGAAGCATGCCATTCATTGTTTGTGAGACATGTTGAGCAATTAAGTCACTGAACCATGACTTTCTTCGCTTGAAAAACATGGGGATCATCTAAATCATTGAACCATGAGATTCTTTGCTTGTGAAACATGGGTGTCATTTAAGTCATTTAACCATACCAAGATTTTTTTTTGTATGTGAAGAATATTAATACTTCAAATGTGACAAATTTTTTCTTTTGTATATTGATGTATATATATCGTTATCATTTTGAGTAATAATAACCTTTGCTACCCTCGAAAGCGAGGTAGTATAGGACTAGACTCGTACGCAGGTACGAAAACCGGGTAGTTCCACAATGTAAATAAAACGATTCCTTATTATGTATTTGGGAATATACACCAGCTATTGTGAACTAATATTTTTTTGGAAGCTAGCATATTACTGGTGAAAATTCTGTATATAGTGCACATTGCAATTGTTAAATATTGTTAAAATAACTATATATTAATGAAATACCTGTGTGTGTAAGAATGGGATATATTATTAGTAGATCATGACACACCAAAACCTCAAGACCTTATGTTTATAAACTCGCGACATTCTTGCTAAGGTCGCTCGTGAGGAGGGGGGTGTTACGGTCAGATGTTGTGGTGTGGGGATGACTACGCATAAATGGGGTTGTGAACACTTGTCCTCGTGGAACGGGGGGCGGGTGAACTCAAGGTACGTGCAAGTTGTAATGAATTGACAGGACCACGGTCAAAGGGAGACATGGTGATTGACCCAGGGGCCAGTCAAAACCAGTCGGACAAGACGGGGGTATAATAGGGGTGACATTGTGTGTCGCGGGGAGAGTGTTAAGTTGCCAAGTAGTAGGCAGGTGAAAGACGTACGATAGAGTGTGGAGTTTTTGTGAACGTGGTCCAATCCGGTCAAGCTGGGCCGAGGACTCTGGATGGTATGACCATCAACTGTAAACTGCCAATTGTACTGTACCATAAATATGTTCAAAGCTTCTGGAGGTCATTAAACTTATGTTGAAAGAAAACAACCCAGCGTTGCTAAGTCTTTTACCCGTCTACGTGGTAAATATCTGTGGCTAAGGGGGGACCTCAACCCCTAGACAACGACTCCGCCACACATGAGTCCAACCATCCATGTGTACAACCATCCATGTGTACAACCATCCATGAGTCCAACCATCCATGTGTCCAACCATCCGGGATCGAAACGTCGTTGCATTGAATCGTGCGGGGACGACCAGAATCGTATCTTATCTATGACAGATGTGCCTTCTATGCAGAAGAACATTGCATCCTACACTTAACCATTTTCTTTCTCTAGTATTGAAATTTTTTAGACCTTTAATGTTGGTTGTATCTTGTTTTCTCTCGTTTGATCAGTCAAGGATGCGGTGGTCGAGTGGCAGCGCATGGACTGTCGTACCGGTGGTCACGGGTTCGAATCCGTGTGAAGGCAAGGGTTTTGTTCCCGGGGCCTAGGGCGTCCCTGAGTCACCCCGCTCCGAATGGGTACCTAACTACATGTAGTTAGGCGGCTGGGTAATGCGTGGAACCCACAAAGCCGTGGCCTGTGAACGCTGCATCACTTGCCAACAGATCATCTGTCATGGTCTGTGGACGCAACTATCTTCTGCATAGAAGGAGCGTCTGTATAGATAAGATAAGAACCCATTCCTCGCTCAAATGCAAGTCGCAAAGCATGATAATGTGTATGTGGTAGGTGTTATAAACGGAATAAGAAAATTGTTTTTATCCTAATGTCTATCTGAGAGTTGTATTAGATTGCCATGAGATCGAAACTTCGTTTGTTTGAAAAGTTTTGTCAGGTTTCAAATGCCTCGAGTCGAAATTTCCAGCCACCAGTCGCCAACTACCTACTTCGCTGTTTATATATAGGAACTTTTCTAATATGATAGAAGGCAATGTTTCTTATTATTACAACAAGAACATATAACTGACTCATTCTACTTAAAATATATATATATATTAGGGCTGTTGACGATTATTTTAAAATTAATCGTAAACTTTTGAAAAATTAACGATTAATTAATCGAAAACTTTTGAACAATTAACGATTAATTAATCGTTAATTTCGATTAAAGGCAAAAATTTAAATTTATGGTGTCATAAGTAACATTTATTAAACGTACTTGTCGAAAATCGAATGACACTGGAATGTCTTCTTTATATGACATCTTTTAACCAACAACGCAAACAGACAAATGTATTAATATTATTTGGTTCAAGTGATGAGCGGGTCTTGTTGACAATATAACCAGCCGAGCTCAACAATCGTTCACAAATCTTAGATAGTCTCAGCTGAAGTTTTCAATACTATAGTGGATGTTTGAGTTGCAGGTGATTTTTAAGTAAAGTGTTAGAGCCATGATAGCAATGTTCTCTATCAGCAGCGCGGCTGAGCAGATATTTGACCGACGGCGCGCAGGAGTTTAGAATCACCGCGCAACAAATTTTGTAAAATATTGCACAAAAGTGGACGTTGTGCACAGGAGTTGTTTTTTTTAAAACTTTGCACACGAACAAAAGTAGCTTAGACTTTAATTTAGAGGGAACATGCCATGGTAGGCAAACGATCTCTCTCAATGCACACAAAAACTTATAACATTTTGAACATGTCAGTCAATAGTTAAAAAACCAAAATGTTCGTGCAATCGTCCGGAAATTAGTTTATATTGATCGGCCGAAATATTTTACTCTTTGACTTTCAGTACATTTATAATTTATGGGTCGATTAATCGTTAAATAAATTTTAATCGTTAATTTTTAACGATTAATCGATTAATCGAGAAATTAGTCGTTAGTTTTCGCAGCCCTAATATATATATATATATATATATGATAAGACTTGAAACAATTCTAGATAAGAAACAAATTACACACATAAAAACACATATGCACACACATATGCACACAAACTCAGTTATTGCGGTGTCGTGAGTAGGGGGCCAACCGATATGCATTTTTTCCGATTTTACCGATACCGATATTATCGATATTTTTCTTGGCGATATGATTATTTTTTAGGAAAAAAACAGTGGTCATATTTGATGACGTCTTTTTTAAATTTATGACTCGTAATTATTAGGAGTCTTACGATATAATTTTTTTCCGATATTGCCGATACCGATATTACCGATATATTTGTTGCCGATACTAGTATTTACTAGGACAAAATCCAGCGGTCATATTTGAGGACGGCATTCTTGAATTTATCAGTGGTAATTATTTATATTTTATATGTTAGGCTACTGGTTTCATTAAGAAAAACTTAAATCTATACTAATAAAAGGCAAAGCCCTGACTCACTCACTCACTCACTCACTGATTCATCACTAATTCTCCCCCCCCCCAACTTCCCGTGTAGGTAGAAACATGAAACTTTAGGAAGTTGTTGAGTAGCCTCTCGCGACGAAAATTGGCGTAAAAGAATTTTCAAAATTACACTCATGGGGGCCGGGGACCCAAAAACTTTTTTTTTCTAATATGGCCTATATAAAATTTGAAAATCACCAATTCTCCTATTTCCCGAGTAGGTAGAAGCATGAAACTTTGGGAAGTTGTTGAGTACAAACCCGCAATGGTAACGGGCGAAAAAAAAATTATCACGTCCTGGGGGCCGGGGGCCAAATGAAGTTTTTTCCTAATATGAGCTATATAAAAACTGAAAATCACAAATTCTCATATTTCCCGTGTAGGTAAAAGCATGAAACTTTGGGAAGTTGTTGAGTACAATGCCGCGATGGTAACGGGAGAAAAAATATTTAAATAATCACTTTCTGGGGGCCGGGGGCCCAAATGAAGATTTTTCCTAATATGAGCTATATAAAAACTAAAAACCACTAATTCTCCATTTCCCGTGTAGGTAGAAGCATGAAACTTGGGGTGGTTGTTAAGTACAATTCCACGATGGTAACAGGTAAAAACAATATTTAAATTATTACTTACTGGGGGCCGGGGGCCCAAATGTAGTTTTTTCTTATATTAAAACTGACTCAACACTAATTCACGGATTTCCCGTGTAGGTAGAATCATGAAACCTTAGAAAGTTGTCAAGTAGCCTCTCTCGACAACAAATGGCGTAAAAGAATTTTAAAAATCACACTCATGGGGGCCGGGGGCCCAAAAACGTTTTTTTTTCTAATATGGCCTATATAAAATTTGAAAATCACCAATTCTCCTATTTCCCGAGTAGGCAGAAGCATGAAACTTTGTGAAGTTATTGAGTACACTTCCGCGATGTGAACAGGCAAAAAATATTTAAATTATGAAATACTGGGGGCCGGGGGCCCAAATGAAGTTTTTCCTTAAATGAGCTATATAAAAACTAAAAATTACTAATTCTCCTATTTCCCGTGTAGGTAGAAGCATGAAACTTGGGGTAGTTGTTAAGTAAACTTCAACGATGGTAACAGGTAAAAACATTATTTGAATTATCACTTAATGGGGGCCGGGGGCCCAAATGTAGTTTCTTCTTATATTAAAACAGACTCATCACTAATTCTTGGATTTACCGCGTAGGTAGAAGCATGAAACTTTGGGAAGTTGTTGAGTAGCCTCTCTCGACGACAAATGGCGTAAAAGAATTTTAAAAATAACACTCATGGGGGCCGGGGGCCAGAAAAACGTTTTTTATCCTAATATGGCCTATAAAAAATTTGAAAATCACCAATTCTCTTGTTTCCTGAATAGGCAGAAGCATGAAACTTTGGGAAGTTGTTAAGTATAATCCCGCGATGGTAACGGAAGAAAAAATATTTAAATTATCACTTCCTGGGGGCCGGGGGCCCAAATTAAGTTTTTTCCTTATATGAGCTATATAAAAACTGAAAATCACAAATTCTCATATTTCCCGTGTAGGTAGAAGCATGAAACTTTGGGGAGTTGTTGAGTACAATGACGCGATGGTAACGGGAGAAAAAATATTTATATTATCACTTTCTGGGGGCAGGGGGCCCAAATGAAGATTTTTCCTTATATGAGCTATACACAATACACAAACTAAAAATCACAAATTCTCCTATTTTCCGTGTAGGTAGAAGCATGAAACTTGGGTTAGTTGTTAAGTACACTTCCACGATGTTAATAGGTAAAAACAATATTTAAATTATCACTTAATGGGGGCCGGGGGCCCAAATGTAGTTTCTTCTTATATTAAAACAGACTCATCACTAATTCTCGGATTTACCGCGTAGGTAGAAGCATGAAGCCTTGGGAAATTGTCAAGTAGCCTCTTTGGACGACAAATGGCGAAAAAGAATTTTAAAATTCACCTTCATGGGGGCCGGGGGCCCAAAATTGTTTTTTTCCCTTCTATGGGCTACATAAACATTTGAAAATCACTAATTCTCCTATTTCCCGAGTAGGTAGAAGCATGAAACTTTGGGAAGTTGTTGAGTACACTTCCGCGATGGTAACAGGCGAAATAATATTTAAATTTTCACTTACTGGGGCCCAGGGGCCCAAATGTAGTTTTTTCCTAATATGAGCTATATAAAAACTGAAAATCCCTAATTCTCCTATTTCCTGTGTATGAAGAAGCATGAAAGTTTGAGTAGTGATTAAGTAACATTCTGCGATGGTAACAGGTTAAAAAATTATATAAATTATCACTTACTGGGGGCCGGGGGCCCAAATGTAGTTTTTTTTCTTATATAAAAAACTGACTCATCACTAACTCTCCAATGTCTCGTGTTGGTAGCAGCATGAAACTTTGGAGAGTTGTTAAGTACACTTCCGCAATGGTAACAATCAAAACAAATGTAAAATTATCATTCACTAGGGGGCCGGGGGCCAAAATGTAGTTTTTTTCTGATATGAGCTATATAAAACAGACTCATCATTACATATATTACTTCCCGTGCAGGTAGGAGCATGAAACTTTGGGAAGTTGTTGAGTACCCTCCCGCAATGGCAGCAGAAAAAAAATTATCAGCTCGATAGGATCGCGGGAAGTGTGTCATTTTTTACTTTTCGCATTTGTTTTTCTGCGGGACTAGGACAGACAGACAGACAAGACGGTGAAGTTAATATATGTATTATATCCATCATGATCCAGATTGAAATCAATTGGTGTTTTTGAATTTGTGTTTCGCGGATTCTCAACGTATCTGAAATACTAATTTCCGCAGAGAAGCGGGGTTCTTTGCTAGTCTATACTAATAAAAAGGCAAAGCCCTGACTGACTCATTCATCACTAATTCTCCAACTTCCCGTGTAGGTAGAAGCATGAAACTTTGGGAAGTTGTTGAGTAGCCTCTCGCGACGAATGTTGGAGCAAAATAATGCTAAAATTAACACTCATGGGGCCGGGGGCCCAAAAAATGTTTTTTTACTTATATGGCCATTGTAAAATTTGAATATCACCAATTCTCCTATTTCCCGAGTATGCAGAAGAATGAAACTTGGGAAGTTGTTGAGTACAATCCCGCGATGGTAACGGCAGAAATAAAATATTTAAATTATTACTTCCCGGGGGCGGGGGCCCAAATGAAGTTTTTTCCTAATATGAGCTAAATAAAAAATAAAAATAGCTAATTCTCATATTTTCCGTCTAGGTAGATGCATGAAACTTGGGGTAGTTGATAAGCACACTTGCGCGATGGTAACAAGATAATTTTTTTTTCAAATTATCACTCACTGGGGGCCGGTGGCCCAAATATAGTTTTTTCTTATATAAAAACCTGACTCATCACTAATTCTCCAACTTCCCGTGTAGGGTAGAAGCATAAAACTTTGGGAACTTGCTGAGTACACTCTCACGGCGATAATTGGCGAATAATAATTTTAAATTCACACTCTTGGGGGGAGGGGGCCCAAATATAGTTTTTTCTTATATAAAAAACTGACTCATCACTAATTCTCCAACTTCCCGAGTAGGCAGAAGCGTGAAACTTTGGTAAGTTGTTGAGTACAATGTCGCGATGGAAACGGGTGAAACAAAAATTAAATTATCACTTCCTGGGGGCGGGGGCACAAATGAAGTTTTTTCCTAATATGAGCTATATAAAAACTGAAAATCACCAATTCTCATATCTCCCGTGTAGGTAGAAGCATGAAACACTGGGTAGTTGATAAGTACACTTCCGCGATGGTAACAAGCGAAAAAAAATATTTAAATTATCACTTACTGGGGGCCGGGGGCCTAAATATAGTTTTTTCTTATATAAAAAACTGACTAATCACTAATTCTCCAACTTTCCGTGTAGGTAGAAGCATGAAACTTTGGGGAGTTGTTAAGTAGCCTATCGCAACGAAAACTGGCATAAAATAATTTTTAAATTCACACTCATGGGGGCAGAGGGCCCAAAACCGTTTTTTCCCTTATATGGGCTGTATTAAAATTAAAATCACTAATTCTCCTATTTCGCGAGTAGATTGAAGAATGAAACTTTGGGAAGTTGTTGAGTACACTTCCGCGATATCAACTGGAAAAAAAATACTTAAATAATCAAATACTGGGAGGGCCAGGGGCCCAAATAAAGTTTTTTCCTTAAATGAGCTATATAAAAACTGAAAATCACAAATTCTCATATTTCCCGTGTAGGTAGAAGCATGAAACTTTGGGTAGTTGTTAACTAACATTTCGCGATGTTGACAGGTAAAAAAAAATATATATATAATTTTTCACTTACTGGGAGCCGGGGGGAAAATGTAGTTTTTTCTTATATAAAAATCTGACTTATTACTAATTCTCCAACTTTCCGTGTAGGAAGAAGCATTAAACTTTGGGAAGTTTTTGAGTACAAACCCGCAATGGTAACAGGCGAAAAAGAATTGTGAAATTCACACTCATGGGGGCCGTGGGCCCTAAAACTTCCCCTCCCCCCCTAATGTGGGTTATATTAAAATTAAGAATCAATATTTCTCCTATTTCAAGAGAATGTAGAAGCATGAAAATTTGAGTAGTTAAGCAACATTCCGCGATGTTAAAAGGTAAAAAAAAATTATATAATTGTCACTTACTGGAGACCGGAGACCCATTTTTTCTTATATTTCAAACAGACTCATCACTAATTCTCTAACTTCCTATGAAGGTAGAAGCATGAAATTTTGGGAACTTACTGAGTCCCTCTTATGACGATAATTGGTGAAAAAGAATTTATAATGTCCACTCTTGGGTGGCCGGGGGCCCACACCCGTTTTTTTTTAAATGGGCTATATAAATCTGAATCAACACAAATACCTCATGTTCCCATGTAAGTAGAAGCATGAAACTTTGGGAAGTTGGTGAGTACCCTCCCGCATTGGTAACACCGGAAAACAAAAGTTAAATTATCACCTCGATCAGATTACTTGAAGTGATTTTTTACTTTTCTTTTTTGTTTTTCTGCGGGACCACGACAGACAGACAGACAAGACGGTGAAGTTAATATATTTAGTATATCTATTATGATCCAGATTAAAATCAATTGTTTTTTTTTGAATTTTATTACGCTGGTTCTCAACGGTAACTGAAATCCTAATTTCCTCAGCGAAGCGAAGGTATTTTGATAGTTAAGAAATAAATCGTACAACTTCATTTGAATAATAAGTACGAATCGATTACGGTCTTCCGTATTTTTGTATTGCCCCTTACGTTCTACATAACTGCAAGGTATTTACAAAAAAATATGCTTATAATGCATTTATTCATTACTCATATCATCTGCCATATAAATGGCAATATTATCATCATTCTTTGCATCATTCTTATCTAATCTATTACAGACGATCCTTTTTTAAACAGAACATTGTTGAGTCCTACATTTATGCATTTTTTATATCTAGTCTTTTTGTTTGAGTTTTAAATATTGATAGAGTGTTGGTTTATGAACGGAAATAGCATGAATTTATATGTTAGTCGTTGCATACGGAATAGGAGAGGTGTTTTATAACTATGTCTATCTGAAGGTTGTATTAGATTATCTTTGGTCTATACCGTGTATACTCGAGAGAGTATTCTCTCAACGAAGAAAGAATAGAATTATAGAGCTGTTAAGTTTGTCAAAATGTCTAGTAAAATTTAGTATTTTTTTGCACATTCAAGTTGTTTTATTTTATACCATAATTTTTCAGAAGATGGCACCGTAGCAGCTCCACATTTCGAATTCAGTTGCATAGAGCAATATATATCATAATGTAACATGATAGAGCGGATAATGCTTACTTTGTTTTCTTCAAAAATCTAATATATTTAGGATGTTAATTGCAACATATTTTTTTATTTTCGTACTCTCAAATCGTATATTTACTGTCTTAAAAAAACAACCCATAAAATTTTAGCTTTTTTGAAATATAAATCTAGACAAGGTTAAAGAAACGTAGATCTTGGTTTGAAAAAACTTACGTTGCCACCACTGATCATAACCATTAAACAACATTGTATCCCTACTTATAGAGATCGAAGTTAAGTGGCGAGCCACTTAGATATAATAGAATTCACCGTTCTGTTGGGTACATTTATCGTAAAAAGCCATTATGAGACATAATTTATACAAAAGTAAATAGATTAATTTTGTGTTTTCATAATTCAAAAATAAAATTAAATATAAAAATATTTTTCCTTTGCATTTTAAAATTCAATGCATCCTTTTTTGTATACAGATAATGAAATGTTTAAGTAACATACGTTCTTGAAATTATTTGCAATACATTTTAATGTATATTTTTAAAAAAATCATTTTAAGAAAAAAGACTTATTTAAATTGCCATCTTAGTTGTCCCAATTACTACGTAAATTATATAAATTAGTACCGGTGCTTTTTGGTGCCACACTATCGGAAATACCATTTTTTTGCAAGTCCGATACTATAACAAAAGTCCTTAAATAAAACTAGTTATTCAGGATATTTGAAAATCAAAAACTTTGTATGTTTTACATCCCATATAGTTAAATTTATTTGTTTTGTACATGTATATTTGTGAAGATGGAAGTAACAGAACCTGCTTTATTCCGCGTAATCTGTAAGGCATAATTAAAATAAGACTTTATTGTGGTTACAAAATTAAATATAAAACTGGTGTAAAAAAAAGGCATGGGTCGATCAAATGTAATAACAATTCTTTCCTCTGTTAACTTTTAACGTTGTTATTTTGTTTTAAAACATTTTTTTTTAAATCACAAAAAATTAAATTAATATAAATTATTTAGCCAAGCATTTAAGTGACAAATAAAATGTTTTTGTGTTAAATTTGGATCAACCGAGGTATAAAATGTTACAATATATACATAGATTTGTTTGGCACATTAAATTGTACGTTTTTGCTATCGTGATTTGATGCAACGATTTATAAGACAGTTTATGACAAGAAGTTGTGAGAAACGCTTTTCAAAATAGATACCTACAATAATCAGATACCTACAATAATCAGATACCCACAATAATCAGAAACCCAAAATAATCAGATACCCACAATAATCGGATACCCATATAAATCAGATACCCATAATAATCAGATACCCACAATAATCAGATAACCACAGTAATCAAATAAGGAAAATAAAACAAAAAAATACAATTTTTACTGACAAAATGTTAAATTGACTAACAATTAGATATTAATTTTGTATAAATCTAATGCAGCCCCACAAAGCAACGATACTAATGTATGTTGGAATAGATTGTTCTCAAGAAGATTAATTAAATAGTCTTAATTCTTAACATGTGTTTCTTTAAAATCGTTATAGGAAATAATTACATAACTTTAAATTAAAAATATTTTAAAGAAATTATACGTATGCTTTTAAATTTTATGTTAAATTAAAGAATTAATTACTTGAAATAACTTTCGTTTTTCTCAATTAATGTTATTTATTGTAAAAGTAAACTGTGAGACATATTTTAAAAATTTTCATATATTAAAAAATATGAAAACTTTGACATTTATATGTTTACTAACATATATGCACTTCGAAATGTCAAATGTATGTCTCGCATACGACCAGCATAGACTCGACAAAACTATTTAATTATACCAATCGACCTTTATTAAAGGTCATTTTTATTAAATCCTTTATATTAACTTCGAAATCTGGTCGCTCTGTCTGTCTGTCGACATCTCGTTCGCGGGCGAAAAAACAAAAGTCTTAAATGGCACACTTTCCGTGATGCGATCGAGCTGAAATTTGGCACATAGACTTGTGTCACCTAACAATGCATCGTATCAAAATGTCAGATCGATCAAACGTATCGTAATTAAATTAATGCCTTTTTAGTTTATCTCTATATAAGGTATATAATTTAATTTAACGGTTTGTTATTGTTTTTCTTCCACGTGCCAGTGCACGCGTTGACGCCACCCATCGATATACCGTTGTGCTTTTGTTTACATTTTACGTGTCACGCTGAGCTAGGTCCAGCGATCGGTGACCAGACCTTTTCCCTTTTACATATAAAAAAACAACTTACACACATACAAACACATATGCACACACACACTCAGTTATTGCGGTGTCGTGAGTAGGGCTCTACCGATATTCATTTTTGCCGATATTGCCGATACTGATATTACCAATATTTTTTTTGCCGTTATGAGTATTTGCTAGGACAAAATTTAGCGGTCATATTTGAGGACGTCATTCTTTATTTATCAGTGGTAATTATTTATATTTTATATGTTAGGCTACTGGTTTCATTAAGAAAAACGTAAATTAAGAAATAAATAGTACAACTTCATTTGAATTATAATGTGTGTCGATTACGGTCTTCCGTAATCGACACACACACTTCTAATTCAAATGAAGTTGTACGATTTATTTCTTAATTTACGTTTTTTTCTTTAAAAAAACAAACAAAAAAAAACCTAAATTAAGAAATAAATCGTACAACTTCATTTGAATTAGAAGTGTGTGTGTGTCGATTACGGTCTTTCGTATTTATGGATTGCTCCTAATGTTCTACATAACTGTTAACAAAAAATATACTTGCATATTCATTTATTTATTACTTGTGTCATCTCCCTTATAAATGGCAATCTTATCATCATTCTTTGCATCAATCTTATCTAATCTATTACAGACGCTCCTTTTTTAAAAACAGAACATTGTTGAGTAATACATTTATGCATTGTTTATATCTAGTCTTTTTATTTGAGTTTTAAATATTGATAGAGTGTTTGTTTCTGAACGGAAAGAACAAGTATTTATATGTTAGTCGTTGCATACGGAATAGGAGAGGTGTTTTATAACTATGTCTTTCTGAGGGTTGTATTAGATTATCTTTGGTCTATACCGTGTATACTCGAGAGAATATTATCTCAACGCAGAAAGAATATATTTATAGAGCTGTTAAGTTTGTCAAAAAGTCTAACAAAATTGAGTATTTTTGCTCATTAAAGTTGTTTTATTTTATACCATAATTTTTCAGAAGATGGCACCGTAGCAGCTCCACATTTCGAATTCAGTTCCATAGGCCAATATATATATCATAATGTAATAAAATAGAGCGGCTAATGCTTACTTTTTTTCTTTTTTTTTGAAAAATCTAATAAATTTAGGATGTTAATTGCACATATTTATTTATTTTTGTAATTTCAAATCGCATATTTACTATTTCAAAAAAAAACTACCGGTAAATTTTAGCTATTTTTGAAATATAAAACCTAGACAAGGTTAAAGAAACTTAGATCTTGGTTGAAAAAACCTAGCGTTGGCAGAACTGATCATAACCATTAAACGACATTGTATCCCTAGTTATAGAGATCGAAGTTAAGTGTCTCGCCACTTAGATATAAAAGAATTCATTACATTGTCTATGACACAGCGATAGCAATTCATTAAAAGACATAATTTATACATAAGTAAATATATTAATTTTATAGTTTTCATAATTCAAAATTAATTACATATAAAAATGTATTTTCCTTTGTATTTTAAAATTCAATGCATCCTTTTTATATACAGATAATGAAATGTTTAAGTAACATAAATTCTTGAAATTATTTGCAATACATTTTTAATGTAAATTTTTACAAAAAAATCATTTTAAGAAAAAAGACTTATCTAAATTGCCATCTTAGTTGTGCAAATTACTGCGTAAATTATATAAATTAGTACCGGTGCTTTTTGGTGCCACACTATCGGAAACACCATTTTATTTCAAAGCCGATACGATAAAAAGTCCTTAAATAAAACGAGTTTTTCAGGACAATTGAAAATCCAAAACTTTGCATGTTTTACAGCCATATAGTTAAAATATATTTGTTTTGTTCATGTATATTTGTAAAGATCCACCTTCATTCCGCATAATTTTCAACACATAATTAAAATAAGACTTTATTATGGTTACAAAATTAAATACAAACTGGTGTAAAATAAATAAAATTAAAAAAAGATGTTTTAAAACCACGTTTTTATTAGTGGACTAAAGAGAAGAAAATAATTTAAAACTTATAAGTTCAAGTACTTTCATTTCATATAACTAAAAACGGTGGGCTGTTGTTTGGTATACAGATTAAAGATTTATAATTTAGAAGGCAAAAGAGAGATCTATAAGTTAGAGAATGAGTGAACTGCATATGTAAAATCTCATCAGCACCCGCCCCATGTCCAACCATCCATGTGTCCAACCATCCATGTGTCCAACCATCCATGTGGCCAACCATCCATGTGTCCAACCATCCATGTGTCCAACCAGCCATGTTTTCAACCATCCATGTGTCCAACCATCCATGTGTCCAACCATCCATGTGTCCAGCCATCCATGTGTCCAACCATCTATGTGTCCAACCATCCATGTGTACAACCATCCATGTGTACACCCATCCATGTGTCCAACCATCTATGTGTCCAACCATCCATGTGTACAACCCTCCTCCTGCTTTTTAAAGAGTACATCTCATTGGTTTCTTTGAATTTCTTTCTTTATACTGAGATCGCTGCAACGCGCGACGGGTCCGCTAATAATTTAATGAATGACACTATCGCACTTTGAGGTATGTTTTCTGAATGTCTTGACAAGTCACACACACACGCGCACACACACACACACACACGCACACACACACACACTTATAACTATGTGGCGGGTCGCATGTGGCCCGCAGGCCACACTTTGCCGGCCCGTGGAATAAGTTAATAAATTCTATAGAGGGTGTTTGGTGACTCAGCTGATTGATAACATAATCAGCTATCACCTGATTCGTATTATCAGCGTAACTTGAAGGTGACCTTAGTGGTGCCGTTAACGTTGGCTGATATCAGCACCGATGACACCTAACACGAACGTTTTATGTAAACCACACATGACCTTGACCAGAGGCACCACCAGGGGGATACCGGGTTGCTGACAGCTCCGGGTGACACCATTACAAGGGGTGACACCATTACAAGGGGTGACACCATTACAAGGGGTGACACCATTACAAGGGGTGACACCAAAATGTACAATTCTGTATTTTTATGTTCCCGTTATTTGGCACTGGGAGACTCGGAGGAGTTCTACGGGGTAAGTCGTGAGGAGTTGACACCATGAGCTACTGCACTGGGTGACACCAACCCCAGTGACGCCTCCTACTGTGAGAATATTAATAATTAATTTTTACAACTTTGATGCCCTTTATAACGCGGGTCATAACTCTTAAGATTAAATGATGTGTAAATTCTTCCTATACTCACATGTCAATCGCACATCAGATTTAACCTACATGAGTTACATCAAATAGAATTCCACCCTCGGCAGTGCGCTCGGGAACACCTCTCCCGTAAAAAGCGAGTTAGCTCCATCGTTACCAGGCATCACTTCCTCAAGGGGCATTCACCTATCTCTTCCGCCGGGCGAGTCCATTATGTTCACCCTAACGGAATAGCCCCCCTTTGTCTCAATGAGTGACGCCGGTTAATGTCGTAGTAAACAAGATTACTGATAGAATTGGTAACCCTCTTCCCCACTCCTTTCAAACCACTCCCCCCGCCCCCCATATTCGCCAATCTCTCCCCAACCTCACCCAATTGGGACGATTTATTACCTAGAACAGTGCTTCTCAAACTTTTTAGTAGGGCAGACCGGCATGAATTTTTTCCATTGCACCAGGGACCGGTGGACTTTTTTTCCCCGCACTGACAATTTTTTCTGTCCTTTTTTTGAGAACATCTCCGGACCGGCAGCGGATGGCCCACGGACCGGCACTGGTCCGCGGACCACCACTTTGAGAAGCACTGACCTAGAAAACATGAATGGGTGGTTAATTATTTTGAAAGTGAGTTTTTATGATTTTAATAAATCTCTCCCAAAATAGTAAATATTACAACGTTTTGTGACGAGTGAAAAAGTTTGGTGACAGAGTAACAAAGTTTTGTGACAAGTCATCACATTTTGTGACAAGTCACCACGTTTTGTGACAAGTCACCACGTTTTGTGACAAGTCACCACGTTTTGTGACAATTAACCAAGGGGCCGGCCTACATGCATTAAACTTTCCATACAAGGACATACGCGTCTGCCTTGAGTTCAGGGCTTATTTTCTTTGTCTCAGTAAAACACACCTTCTCCGTTGTACGACGTTTTTAGTTGGTCTCTGTAAGACACTCCTTCTTCGTTGTACGACGTTTGTAGTTGGTCTCTGTAAGACACACCTTCTCCGTTTTACGACGTTTGTAGTTGGTCTCTGTAAGACACACTTTCTTCGTTGTACATTTGTAGTTGGTCTCTGTTAGACACACCTTCTACGTTGTACGACGTTTGTAGTTGGTCTCTGTAACTGTAAGACACACCTTCTCCATTGTACATGTAGTTGGTCTCTGTTAGACACACCTTCTCCTTTGTACGACGTTGGTAGTTGGTCTCTGTAACTGTAAGACACACCTTCTCAGTTGTACATGTAGTTGGTCTCTGTAACTGTAACACACATCTTCTCAGTTGTACATGTAGTTGGTCTCTGTAACACACATCTTCTCAGTTGTACATGTAGTTGGTCTCTGTAACACACATCTTCTCAGTTGTACATGTAGTTGGTCTCTGTAACACACATCTTCTCAGTTGTACATGTAGTTGGTCTCTGTAACACACATCTTCTCAGTTGTACATGTAAGGGGCTCTTTAAGACACATATTCTCAGTTGTACAGCGTCTGCAGTTGGTCGATAACTCAACAAAGCCTTGAATTAAGTCCCTTATTTCCGGGAAAACACTAATCAATGGGTAAATCCGATAGTGTCTTCAATGAAGACAATTTCCTGGTAAAATTAAGCGTACGATGCTTTCAGCTTGACTGCTATGTGAAGCTTAAATTAGTTTTGGCTACTGATTTAGTCAAGAGAAAAGAATTGGAAAAAATAAGAGGAAAGGAAAAAAAGAATCCTTTAGCATGATAAGTAAAAAAGCTAATAAAAAAAAATAATTCAATTCAATATAAATAAAGAAATCAAACATACATGTGTGTTATTATCACTAAAATAAATAATACATATTTATCTTCTGTTGTTTTAAAACAATACGGAACGTCATAGTAGGTCAGAGCGTTAAAAATATGGGGTTGTTAGGGGAAACGGAGGTAAATAGAGGATGAATTTTTTTAAAGAAAGAAAGTTAATACATGGAAATTGTTTGTCAGAAAGATAATAGACGGAATCGGTTGTAAGAAAGAAAGGGTTGGAATAAGGTTGGCAAAGAGGTTTTTTGCGGGTTTCATAAAATTGTTGTTAAAATTCAAACTGTATCCAAGCAATTGACACCGAATATTGAATTATCAGAGATATATGATATATATTTTATATGTATATATAATTTATATATATATATATTAGGGCTGCGGAAATTAACGATTAATTTCTCGATTAAGCGTTAAATTTTTTTATCGATTAAAATTATTTTAATCGATAAAAATTCGATTAAAATTAAAGAAAATATTTATAATTCTTTTTTAAAATTTTATTAATAAATAATTAATTATTAATAATTAATGATAATTTATATATTTTTTACATACAAACTTCTCCCGCGTAAATTATAATTTATTTTATTAATTTATGTGGACCGGCAGACGTCAACTAAAAAATGGCTGACAGCATCAGCGCAGTTAAATTTAAACATATAACTGGAAAGTTGGGCAAAGATTTTGTTTTTAAGCTAACTGCGGATGGCAAAGTCGAAGATGGTGAAAAAGTTTACTGTGTTCACTACCATAAACAATTCTCTTTTAAAGGATCAAATACATCGCTGACGTACCGCCTTCAGCACAAACATCCGATCAAGTATCAACACATTGTTATAAAAATTTAGTTCAAAATATTCAATATTTTCAATGTCTGTGAGACAGGGGAAATAACAATAAAATTTTAAAAAGTCAATTACCCTTTTTTTGTTACTTCCCTTAAAATGTTCCGTTTAATGGCGTCATAAATTTCTATTTTTGATTTTAATCGAATTAACGATTAATTTATCATTAATTTTTCAAAAGTTAACGATTAAATTTAAATTAATCAATAACAGCCCTATATATATATATATATATATATATATATATATATATATATATATATATATATATATATTGGGGCTGCGGAAATTAACGATTAATTTCTCGATTAATGGTTAAAAATTTTAACGATTAAATTTTTTTTAACGATTAATCGACCCACAACTTATAAATGTACTGGCAGTCAAAAAGTATAATATTTCGGCCGATAAATATAACATAATTTCCGGACGATTACACGAACATTTTGGTTTTAAACTATTGACTGACGTGAATGTTCAAAGTGTTGATAAAGGTTATTGTGTGCATTGAGTGAAATCGTTTGCCTGCTATGCATGTTCCCTTTAAGTCTAAGCTTCGTTTGTCCGTGTGCAAATTAAAAAAAAACCTCGTGTGCAAATTTGCACAACGTCCATTTTTTGTGCAATATGTTACAAAATTTGCTGCGCGGTGATTCTAAACTCCTGCGTGGCGTCGGTGAGATATCTGGAAGGGGTGCTGACTTGAACAGGGCTGTCAATATTGTTGAAAAATGCTGCCCGGGTACCCGTCCAAATTTCGAACGGGTACCCGGGTTATCCGATCAAAATAAAATATCGAATAATTTTCCCCGTCATGACCGCTATATAATGCTACCTAGCCACCTTCCATGCACTTCATTTCACACAGTAGCTACACAGCCGACGTCTTAAAGGCCGTACATAAATGACGTCAAGCGTTTTTGGCCAATTTTTACACCCCCACCCCCGTCACAGGTTGTCATAAAAACTTAGAGCCCCCCATTATGACGTCACAAAGCTTTGTGCCCCCCCCCATAAAAGCCGTACTTCCTTTTTGAAAATGAATCGTTGTCAAATAAATTTATTGTCATTTAATTTGTATTTGATGTGAAGTTTAACTTTAAAAATCGCTACACGCTTAAATCCATGTAAAACGCCATTAAACAAATTGTAAGCAATCAAATATTTCAGTGGAAATTTTATTTAAAGGTGCGCGTTTTGACGTGGCGTCACATTTATTCTTAAAAACATCCCTCCCCCTCGTCACAAATGTGTGACCCCCTCCTCCCCTAGGTGCGTTACGTCATTTATGGACTGGCCCTTATCCATATTACACTGTAAGTAACTAATTTATTGACTTTAAAAACTTACAAATTTTGGTGTATTATTAAAATCAGTTTTTGGACAAGGCACACGCTGTAATGAACACACGAAACACAATCTAATTGAGGAAGGAGGAGGGGGTAGATAAACAACATCGACAATTGTAAACCCACTGTCGGCGTATTTTAAAGATCAAAGTTAGTGTCAAAGCAGGGGTGTTTTTATTAACAACAAACACGGGCTCTTTCATCTCTATGCAGTCCATCCTTATTTTCGGCAGAGGAGTTTTGTTTTCTTTATATGATTCATTCAAAGAATCAAAATCTTCTTGTGTTTGCGATTTCTGTTTCATTTTCAGAGAGAAAAAAGGTGTATCAAAATACATTGTGGTCTCTCGAGACCGTATTGTATTTCCCGTTGACAGATAGTTCTCCTTAGATGTATTTCACATCATATATTTGAAACAAAAATTTTATTTAATAAATTGTTTCGCGAGCCGTAAATTAAACACAAAAAAGCCGCATGCGAGCCGAAGTTTGGTTAATATAGACATTGAAGGCCACATTTTCATGGGTACTCGGGCGGAATTTTACTACCCGGGGAATCTCACGGCAACGGGTACCCGTGTCGTACTCGTTGACAGGCCTGGACTTGACAATAATGAAAACGTGTATTAGAATTCCTAAAACGTGTATATTAAATTTTATATACGATTACCTGTTGATAATTTAATATATTCTTTTATCCAGTGATTAACTTTACTTCAAAGGTTTCATGCAAAATAAATAGTTCGTTGTTATTCATATTTGTAAATAGTTACAATTGTTTATTTACATGTTTTTGATAATGTAAAGGTAATAATGTATGGACAAATGGGCGAATAAACTGACAAGTCATAATCATAAATGAAGCTTAAACTGCTTCAAATCACAGATGTGTTTGATGTGGATCACATTACAGTCACAGAATTTATTTTTAACGCACTGTGCTGTATTATTGGTTCGCGCATAATTGGTGCGCACTATTCAATGCCGCAAGTTAACGTCCGGCTGACTCCTCAGCAATATTTGTAAATAGTTCGAACTTCAAACTTCTTTGCTGTAGTATCACTTTATGCTGAGTGTAATTCTCTATGCATTTACTATTATCATGATTATATCATTATTATTCATGCAAACTTATATAACGCGAAGCCTAAGCTTGGAGGTTTTCTCATAACACATATATTCGTATATATAATCAAAATATACACTCTGCTATGTCTGTTCGTAACGCTAGATTTTAGAAAGCGCACCGCTAAAAAAATAGCCTTGAAAAAAATACTGCAAAAAAAAACAAAAACAAACAACAGAAAAAAAAGCTATTTTCAATATTTTCAAACGTCCGCATAAAATTGTTCAATATGGAAATTAGATTTAATTTTTCTCTCTTGGTCTCTACATTTTCTGATTATTTACTATGCGGCTTTCAGGCAAAAGTGACAATTACAAAAACTGAAATATATCCCTTTTGAAAATGTCTGTCATTTTTGACGGGTAATACAATAGTTTCAAATATATAAATGCAATTCCCAATGGAAATTGCGTTAAAAAGTGATCAGCATTCATTGCCTAAAGCATAAAGAAAAGAACAAATAAAATTAACCTCAGGTATTTAGCCTTTCTTTTTATTATCCTCACCCAGATTTCCCGCCATCCAATGCACTGACCGGATCCCATGGGTTGCTCCGCCTCTTCATCGGCAGCACTGGGTCAAGGTGACGTCATCAACAAAAAAGACGCTGGTCACGTGATGGAGAAGCAGGCCAAGAAGGAGAAGAACTCGGCGTCCAGGAGCAACAGAGTGTCCGTCTACAGTCGGGGGAAGGGCTCCGACCTGCCGCAAATCAACACAGGTACAGGGGCGTCACCTGTGTGGCGTGGTGGTCGAGTGACAGCACGATTGGCTGGCGTATTGTAAGTCACGGGTTCGAATCCCTGTGAAAGGAGGGGCCCATTTAAGTGGCTAAGGGCGTCCCTGGGTCCACCCAGCTCCGAATAGGTACCTGCCATCAGGTGTCCCTGAGTCCACCCAGCTCCGAATGGGTAACTGACATTAGTTGAGTTAAAGTAAAGGCGGCTGGGCATTGTGCTAGCCACTCTATCCCTTCTCATGCCGTGGCAATAGAAACTTGTGAACGCTGCATCACTTGCCCCATAGGCAAGCGTTGTCTGAAATGAGAACTTTACTTTTTAACTTTACCTGCTCCTTAAAAAACAAAACTCTGCACCCACCCCCCTCCTAAACTATGAGCGCCCCCCCCCAATTTCTGGCCCATGTTATCTGCCGATGTACATGTATGATTCACACGACAGTTCAGCATAGATTATGTTAAATATAATACGCACCGCGCGACAGGCTAGCATACACATTTACAGATCGGGAAAATATTATAAAAGTATGTTCAATATAATACGCACCGCGCGTTCAATATAATACGCACTGAGTGACATACTAGCTTAACTATTTACAAGCTACACAGAGATACATACAGCTAATCTAAAAATTCATTAATTTAATTACAGTAAATGCGATTCATGTGAAATTTTGATACATCATTTTATCGTCGCCAAGAGTCTGCCTGAAAATATTCAGCTCGATATGATACGGGGAAGTGGGTTAAAAATCGATCAAAAGTTTTTGCGGCAAGCAAGTAGTCAAGCAGACGCCACGAGTTAATATAAAGGATTTAAAAATTTAAAAAAAAACCCAACTCTTTCTAGTTATAAGATAGTTTACTCTTCACTGTATAAGACAGATACTTTACTCCATAATTAGCTTCAGCGATGCCTATAAAACAAAGTCTACTTTAAAACAAATTTTGATCACAAAAAATTTTTTCCCTTGAAAATGAACATATCAATCCCATACCATAACTAAATAATCCATATAGTTTTTTTTTAAAAAGCAAGGCATTCTTTTAGCAATTTGTTTTAAAGCCTATAAGACAACTATTTATAGCCATGCCAGATTGGCTTTGATACTGACCATTTATTCATAGCTATACGGTTGTCCACTAAGACTCCAAAGGAGCAGGTGCCACCTGAAAAGCCAGGCCATGCAGAGGGCACATCGACATCCGTTAAAAGCGGCCATAACACCAGTGTTGGGCTGCCAGGAAAGCAAGTTGGGTATGTATATGGCTTCCAGCAAGGAATTGTGCTTGGTGCCTGCAGTCAATGTTGAGTCTTAGATATCACGCGAAGTTTGGGGCCGTCCATAAAGTACGTCACGCTCCAGAGGGGGGGAGGGGGTGTAAGAAAGTGTGACAGTTTGTGACAGGGGGAGGGGGGGTGTCCGGCCATGTGTGATGTCACGCTGCTTTCTATTAAATTTTAATTATTTTGTTAGTAAATATAACAAAATATGTTCGAAAGTGTGACGTACTTTAGGGGGGGGGGTCCTGAGATTTGTGACAATTTGTGACAGGGGGAGGGGGGAGTTAAAAATGGTAAAAAATAGCGTGACGTACTTTATGGACGGCCCCTTATGGGGGAAACATGTGTGTGATAGATGTGTGGTAGATGTATGGGGTAGATGTGTGGGGTAGATGAGTGGGATAGATAGATGTTTGTGGTATATTTATTGGGAAGTATCATATGCCTTGGCTGTCTGTTAGATGTGTGGAGTACGGGGCAGTGGTGGGTTAAGATATATTTATTATATGGAAGACATCGAATTTAGATAGTTGTTTTCAGATTTCCTTTGTAGAAGCTATGGGTCAGTGAGTGAGATCGAGATAATAGGTGGTCGTCTGAAGTAGATACCTGGCTGGGATGAAAGTTGTAGATCCCATGTGTATAGATATCTAAACTATATTTCCCTTGTATAAGTATAAGTGTATCTTGGTGTAGATGATTGGGAATGATGTTTAATGTAGATATCAGGGAAATAGATTTTATAAATATTTGGACAGATGTCTTTATGGTACATTCAGTGGCTTTATATATTTTCAGCAAACTATCTAATGCGCTACATTGTTTTAAAAAGTAAACGTTCAAAAACATAATTGTTCTGTCGGTATTTTTAAGAATCATCACATGTAATTTTACTGCCTCCATTCCTTTCAGGGACGGTACAGCATCGAGCCCATACAGCAAGGACCTCACCAAAGATCTTCCTGGCTATCCGCCCCTGGTGACCGTGCGCACGGTCAAAACGATTGAAATCCAGCGGCGGAGCAACGTCATCACGAGGGTTCTGGAAAGCGACCGCATCATCAGGGAGGAGTCCATCGAGAGCAAGCTTTCGACTCCACTAGCCACCGAGTGCCTGTCACATGACCAGTCCCCGCCCACTGGAAGATCGTCCGCTAAAACGTCACCGGTCAGCAGGTCTTCGGCCAAGTCGTCCCCCGTGAGAAGGTCTTCGTCCAGAGTTGCCCCGATTGAAACGACTCTCGAAAAAATATCGCCTAGTAGAAAAGCCCAGGGAAGTCTAAATAGCGTCAATGAAATGGGGATTAGTAAAACGGTGGACAAAGTTGGGCAGACACCGTCCATAGTTCCGGTAAGAGACGGGGAGGAGAGAAGCGCCCCGGCGTTGAGGAGACAGGATTCCATCGAGGCGGTGCTGCCCGAGAAGGAACCCGTGACTACTTCCCCGTCGGATCGCGTCGTAACGCTAGAGCCGATTCTCGTCGCTGCCGCCTCGAGCAAAGATTTGAAGAACACGAGCAACGAGAGCAAGCTAGAGGAAGTCGGCTCCCTCTGTGGGGTCACGGTGGATTCCGATTCAGTGGTAGTGTCACCGCCGCCGATGAGCATGAATCCAGAGGCGTCACCTTCGGTCGTGGTTACTGACGGCATCAGACCCCGTTCGCAGTCGGGGAAGCACCACCGGAACCACCAGCACCTCAACCGCCACCACAGCCGCTCGTCCATGGCGCCGCCCACGGTCAAGTCAGGGGCGTCGCCGGAGAAGACGATCCGGATAACGTCCCAGGACGAGCGGACTCAGTTCGTGTTCAAAACGGTCAAGTCGCGGGACGAGCCCGAGGGTGCGCCCGGCGACACCAGGGATATACTCATCCAAACCGACGTCATCTCTCTCAACGACAACAACGAAAAGACCAAGAAGAAACTGTTGATAAAGATGAGGAAGACTGGGAGCAAAGGTCAAGAAGGTCAGTGTTTTCATGGACTTGTCTACATGTCGTGGACATTACGTGTTTAGTCATTTGTCCTATCTCTGCCACCAATGGTGTTAGAATAAAGTCATAATCCTACGGAGAGACCGATGAAACCTTTGACTCCGCTCTACGTCGGCTTTTCTCGTCCATGACCCCCCCCACCACCACCATTGACCCCCCCCACCACCACCATTGACCCCCCACCACCACCACTATTGACCCCCCCACCACCACCACCATTGACCCCCCCCACCACCACTGACCCCCCCACCACCACCATTGACCCCCCCACCACCATTGACCCCCCCACCACCACCATTGACCCCCCCACCAACACCATTGACCCCCCACACCACCACCATTGACCCCCCCACCACCACCATTGACCCCCCACCACCATTGACCCCCCACCACCACCACCATTGACCCCCCCCACCACCATTGACCCCCCCACCACCACCACCATTGACCCCCCCCACCACCACCATTGACCCCCCCACCACCACCATTGACCCCCCCACCACCACCATTGACCCCCCCACCACCACTGACCCCCCCACCACCACCATTGACCCCCCCACCACCACCACCATTGACCCCCCCCACCACCACCATTGACCCCCCCCACCACCACCATTGACCCCCCCACACCACCACCATTGACCCCCCCCACCACCACCATTGACCCCCCCCACCCACCACCATTGACCCCCCCCACCACCACCACCATTGACCCCCCCACCACCATTGACCCCCCCCACCACCACCACCATTGACCCCCCCCCACCACCACCATTGACCCCCCCCCACCACCACCATTGACCCCCCCCACCACCACCATTGACCCCCCCCACCACCACCATTGACCCCCCCCCACCACCACCATTGACCCCCCCCACCACCACCATTGACCCCCCCCCACCACCACCATTGACCCCCCCCACCACCACCATTGACCCCCCCCCACCACCACCACCATTGACCCCCCCCACCACCACCATTGACCCCCCCCACCACCACCATTGACCCCCCCCACCACCACCATTGACCCCCCCACCACCACCATTGACCCCCCCCACCACCACCACCATTGACCCCCCCCACCACCACCACCATTGACCCCCCCCCACCACCACCATTGACCCCCCCCACCACCACCACATTGACCCCCCCCCACCACCACCACCATTGACCCCCCCCCACCACCACCACCATTGACCCCCCCCACCACCACCATTGACCCCCCCACCACCACCATTGACCCCCCCCCCACCACCACCATTGACCCCCCCCACCACCACCATTGACCCCCCCACCACCACCATTGACCCCCCCCCACCACCACCACCATTGACCCCCCCCACCACCACCACCATTGACCCCCCCACCACCCCCATTGACCCCCCCCACCACCACCACCATTGACCCCCCCCACCACCACCACCATTGACCCCCCCCACCCACCACCACCATTGACCCCCCCCACCCCCACCACCATTGACCCCCCCACCACCACCATTGACCCCCCCCACCACCACCACCATTGACCCCCCCCACCACCACCACCATTGACCCCCCCCCCACCACCACCATTGACCCCCCCCACCACCACCATTGACCCCCCCCCACCACCACCATTGACCCCCCCCCCACCACCACCATTGACCCCCCCACCACCACCACCATTGACCCCCCCCACCACCACCATTGACCCCCCCCACCACCACCATTGACCCCCCACCACCACCACCATGACCCCCCCCACCCACCACCATTGACCCCCCCCACCACCACCACCATTGACCCCCCCCACCACCACCACCATTGACCCCCCCCCACCACCACCACCATTGACCCCCCCCACCACCACCACCATTGACCCCCCCCACCACCACCATTGACCCCCCCACCACCACCATTGACCCCCCCCCACCACCACCATTGACCCCCCCCACCACCACCATGACCCCCCCCACCACCACCATTGACCCCCCCCACCACCACCACCATTGACCCCCCCCACCACCACCATTGACCCCCCCCCACCACCACCATTGACCCCCCCCACCACCACCACCATTGACCCCCCCCACCACCACCATTGACCCCCCCCACCACCACCACCATTGACCCCCCCCCACCACCACCATTGACCCCCCCCCACCACCACCACCATTGACCCCCCCCCCACCACCACCATTGACCCCCCCCACCACCACCATTGACCCCCCCCCACCACCACCATTGACCCCCCCCACCACCACCATTGACCCCCCCCACCCACCACCACCATTGACCCCCCCCCACCACCACCACCATTGACCCCCCCCCCACCACCACCATTGACCCCCCCCACCACCACCATTGACCCCCCCCACCACCACCACCATTGACCCCCCCCCACCACCACCACCATTGACCCCCCCCCACCACCACCACATTGACCCCCCCCCACCACCACCACCATTGACCCCCCCCCCACCACCACCATTGACCCCCCCCCACCACCACCATTGACCCCCCACCACCACCACCATTGACCCCCCCCCACCACCACCATTGACCCCCCCCCACCCCCCCACCACCACCATTGACCCCCCCCACCACCACCATGACCCCCCCCACCACCACCATTGACCCCCCCCCCACCACCACCATTGACCCCCCCCCACCACCACCATTGACCCCCCCACCACCACCATTGACCCCCCCCCACCACCACCACCATTGACCCCCCCCCACCACCACCATTGACCCCCCCCACCACCACCACCATTGACCCCCCACCACCACCATTGACCCCCCCACCACCACCACCATTGACCCCCCCACCACCACCATTGACCCCCCCCACCACCACCACCATTGACCCCCCCCCACCACCACCATTGACCCCCCCACCACCACCATTGACCCCCCCCACCACCACCATTGACCCCCCCCCACCACCACCATTGACCCCCCCACCACCACCATTGACCCCCCCCACCACCACCATTGACCCCCCCCACCACCACCATTGACCCCCCCACCACCCCATTGACCCCCCACCACCATTGACCCCCCCCACCACCATTGACCCCCCCCCACCACCACCATTGACCCCCCCCACCACCACCATTGACCCCCCCCACCACCACCATTGACCCCCCCACCACCACCATTGACCCCCCCCCACCACCACCATTGACCCCCCCCCACCACCACCATTGACCCCCCCCACCACCACCACCATTGACCCCCCACCACCACCACCATGACCCCCCCCCACCATCACCACCATTGACCCCCCCCACCACCACCACCATTGACCCCCCCCACCACCACCATTGACCCCCCCACCACCACCATTGACCCCCCCCCCACCACCACCATTGACCCCCCCCACCACCACCATTGACCCCCCCACCACCACCACCATTGACCCCCCCACCACCACCATTGACCCCCCCCCCACCACCACCATTGACCCCCCCCCCACCACCACCACCATTGACCCCCCCACCACCACCATTGACCCCCCCCACCACCACCATTGACCCCCCCACCACCACCACCATTGACCCCCCCCCACCACCACCATTGACCCCCCCCACCACCACCATTGACCCCCCCCACCACCACCATTGACCCCCCCACCCACCACCACCATTGACCCCCCCCCCACCACCACCATTGACCCCCCACCACCACCATTGACCCCCCCCCACCACCACCATTGACCCCCCCCACCACCACCATTGACCCCCCCCACCACCACCATTGACCCCCCCCCACCACCACCATTGACCCCCCCACCACCACCATTGACCCCCCCCCCACCACCACCATTGACCCCCCCACCACCACCATTGACCCCCCCCCACCACCACCACCATTGACCCCCCCACCACCACCATTGACCCCCCACCACCACCACCACCATTGACCCCCCCCCACCACCACCATTGACCCCCCCACCACCACCATTGACCCCCCACCACCACCACCATTGACCCCCCCACCACCACCACCATTGACCCCCCCCACCACCACCACCATTGACCCCCCCCACCACCACCATTGACCCCCCCCACCACCACCATTGACCCCCCACCACCACCACCATTGACCCCCCCACCACCACCACCATTGACCCCCCCCCACCACCACCATTGACCCCCCCCACCACCACCACCATTGACCCCCCACCACCACCACCATTGACCCCCCCCACCACCACCACCATTGACCCCCCCACCACCACCACTATTGACCCCCACCACCACCACCATTGACCCCCCCCCACCACCACCACCATTGACCCCCCCACCACCACCACCATTGACCCCCCCACCACCACCATTGACCCCCCCACCACCACCATTGACCCCCCCACCACCACCATTGACCCCCCCCACCACCACCATTGACCCCCCCACCACCACCACCATTGACCCCCCCACCACCACCATTGACCCCCCCCCCACCACCACCATTGACCCCCCCACCACCACCACCATTGACCCCCCCCCCACCACCACCATTGACCCCCCCCACCACCACCATTGACCCCCCCCACCACCACCATTGACCCCCCCACCACCACCATTGACCCCCCCCACCACCACCATTGACCCCCCCCACCACCACCATTGACCCCCCCCACCACCACCATTGACCCCCCCCACCACCACCATTGACCCCCCCCCCCCACCACCACCATTGACCCCCCCACCACCACCATTGACCCCCCCCCCACCACCACCATTGACCCCCCCCCACCACCACCATTGACCCCCCCCCCACCACCACCACTGACCCCCCCCACCACCATTGACCCCCCCCACCACCACCATTGACCCCCCCACCACCACCACCATTGACCCCCCCACCACCACCATTGACCCCCCCCACCACCACCACCATTGACCCCCCCACCACCACCATTGACCCCCCCCCACCACCACCATTGACCCCCCCACCACCACCACCATTGACCCCCCCCCACCACCACCACCATTGACCCCCCCACCACCACCACCATTGACCCCCCCACCACCACCATTGACCCCCCCCCCACCACCACCATTGACCCCCCCACCACCACCACCATTGACCCCCCCCCACCACCACCATTGACCCCCCCCCACCACCACCATTGACCCCCCCCACCACCACCATTGACCCCCCCACCACCACCACCATTGACCCCCCCACCACCACCACCATTGACACCACCACCACCATTGACCCCCCCCCCATTGACCCCCCCACCACCATTGACCCCCCCCCCACCACCATTGACCCCCCCCCCACCACCATTGACCCCCCCCCCACCACCATTGCTACACCCTCAATCTCCCACCGGCTCCAACTAACAATGCTCCGCTAACAAAGGGGGTGGGGGAGGGGTTAGTTTTTTTTAAAAAGTAAATGAAATACTGTCAGATATGTTCTTGTGAAGATGTCAAGCTTGGAATTTCAAAGGGAAATAAGTAGGTACACAGCACATGCAAGTATTTTTAATAAAATTACTTCCCTTGTTTAAAAAAAATACTTTGTTTTCTTCAAGAGAATAATTTGAAATGCACAAAATTCATCAATAATTGTATAAAATTAATATCGCGATTTCCAAAGATTTATAATTATTTTATTCCATGATTAAAAATTACTAAAATTGTATAACTAATGGGCAAGCTATAGAATAAAGGTGTTTATTATTTTCTTCACGCTTTCATAGGATAAATCAAATGTGATGAATTACATCCAGGGCCTAAAATGTTGTGTCAAAATTGTGATGCAATAACTTTCTAAACATTTTAAGTACCCCTGACGCCATATTCGTTATCCTCCAAGCTGGGAAAAATAAAGCAATATAGCGTCATCACTTTTTGCCATTTAACGTCATAAAATTTCTTACAGAAAGCAGCACACAACTTCATCGACTTGAAAAATAATTATAACGTTGGTGTACAATAAAAAGTCATCGATTTTGACATCATTTGACATTATTGTAATTTTTAAATCCTTTATATTAACTCGTGGTGTCTGCACCCTTGATTGCTTGCTTGATTGCTTGTCGCCAAAACTTTTGATCGATTTTTATCCCACTTGCTCGTAAGCTAGCGAGCTGAAATTTTGCAGGCAGTTTCGTACCGATAATAAAAACAATGTATCAAAATTTCAGATCGATCGCATGTACCGTAATTAAATTATTGATTTTTTATATTATTTTATTTTTTCCTATGTATCATGCTTTTTTGAGATAGAGCGTCGCGGTGCGTATTATATTGAACAACTTTCCGTCGCGCAATAAGGTGCGTATTTTATTGACAACACTTTTTATAAACATGTTCCTGATCGGTGCGCATTATATTAAACATGTTTTACGACACAACTGCAATTTTGTATTTTTGGATGGTCTAGCGCTGCGTATTATAATGAACATTCTTTTAGGTACGTCTAGTACATAAAGGATTTATAGTCCAAAACTTGGTTTTTTACGGGTTTTTTTATTTACTAAAACAGCACATAATTGCATCTTTTCTTATTAATGTAATGTAGCAGAAAAATGGGTAAGTCAAATAAGCGCTCTAAAATGCACTGCTGACCATTGGAGTGTCGAGTGGCGATCCAAACATTTAGATCAGCTGGACATAGCCGGGGAAGGTTAGGGCGGCGAGTGAGTCCTAAACTCAGACAATTGTATGGCACTGCTCAGCAGATGGAAAATATATGTTGTTTATACAGAGTATGGATAGACCCGACAGAGCGTCACAGAAAGTTGTCCTGTGTGATCCTGATTACACATTTTTTTACCCAGCAGATGGAGTTAGCCAAAGCTTAAGAGAGTAATATCAAGCTTACAGAATATGAGACTAGATTAGATCAGCCCATATTATCACATTGATTGTCGGGACAAAGATAAAACAGTAGACATATTGAAATGATTTGGAGGTTGTAGATTCCATTGTCAGATATTAGCCATGTAGACAGCGGCGTAGCCTGGGTATGTGCCGCCAGGGGCAGAACCCAGGAATGTCACCCCCACCCCCAGCCCCGAAAAAATATGTTGATGCTATACAGAAAATATAACTTTTTATTAGAAAGTAATAAGGACACTATACATTTTTATGTTAGAAATATAAAAAGGTAGAAAATAAAAAGATTTCAAAGTGACAAATTTCCGGTTCGTGTGTTTAGTTTTTCGCGTGCCTTTGTAAGTTTCTAAATAACTTTCAAAATAACCTCAAAATTGCTCAATTGTATATTCATTATTTTATATCCTGATTCCCAAAGTCTTTTGAACTAATGCCTTGACTGTAGCAGCAATTCAATTTTTTCAATGGTGTGTGGACATGGTAAAGAATGCGTAACAACGTTTTAGTAAACCAAAAAAGGTTTGAGAGTTCGTTTCAGTTGGAGCAGCACGTAAAGAAATCAGGTTTAATGAGATATTTCAGCAAAGAAATATTTCAAAATTGAAATTGGTGCCTTTGAGACTTTATTGAACTTCTGTATACTTTCCAGCCACAAGGAAGTATTTACTCACGTTACTCACGTTGGGTCTTGGCGGTACATTATTGTAAGACCATTAAATTTGTTTCAATAATTTTAGATATGTTGTAAGTAGATTCGTTCTTCTTTCCATTAAATATTTGAAAGATAACTTCTATACTTTCTGATTTTAATCACTACCCATCGCATAACTGGACTTGTATGTTTGATCCTTTTGTGAAATGGATGGAGAGATATCGAATACAATTTAATAATATTTGATAACTTGTACCAGAAAGATGATTTTTTGGCGAACTGTATCTTTCAAAACTGCACTGAGCTCATGTTGTATTTGAAGTGACAAGTACGTAACCCAGTTTTCATATGATGTTCCTGAAGCACTGTATCATAATATGTTAGCAGATGCACCAGTACATCAACAACAATTTGTTGATAAAATATAAACAGAAAAGCCTATAACAAATTAACAAAATAAATTAAGGAACTTTATTAAAATATGTGAGCCTAAGCTTAAAACTCTATAATGAATCTAGCGTTATCTATATATATATAATTCTCTTCATGGTAGGACCATGCGAGGCAAGAAGCTGCAAGTATGTGCAACAGAGCATGACGAATGACCCTCGCTCGGGTCAACTAAACACAGTTAACGGTTGACAAGCGAAGGTAGTAGAGGGGTGACCAACAATGGTCCTTGCGTTTCATTTGCATTGTTCCTTCACAGAAAACATGAGATTCGTAGTGTACTGGTCAACACGTCCGCCTCATGCGAGGAAGGTCCTGGGTTCAAGCCCCGGCGAATATATATATATATATTAGGGCTGTTATCGATTAATTTAAATTTAATCGTTAACTTTTGAAAAATTATCGATTAATTAATCGATAATTTCGATTAAAACCTAAAATAGAAATTTATGACGTCATTAAACTGAACATTTCTCACAGACATTGAAAATTAAGAATATTTTGAACTAAATTTCATGACAATGTGTTGATACTTGATTTGTGCTGAAGGTGGTACGTCAGCGATGTATTTGATCCTTTAAAAGAGAATTGTTTATGGCAGTGGACACAGAAAATGTTTTCACCATCTTCGACTTTGCCATCCGCAGTTAGCTTAAAAACAACATATTTGCTCAACTTTCTAGTTATATGTTTAAATCTAACTGCGCTGATGCTGTCAGCAGGGCCGTCTTAACGCATAGGCCCGTTGGGCATTTGCCCGGGGGCCCACGAGCATATGGGCCCCATGGGAATATGTTTATTTATATATATTATGTATATTCATTTTTTATTCCTGCGGGGGAAGGGCCCAACACTATTTTTTTGCCCGGGGGCCCAAAATGGTGTAAAGACGGCTCTGGCTTTCAGACCTTTTATAATTGACGTCTGCCGGTCAACATAGATTAATAAAATAAATTTTAATATTACGCGGGAGATGTTTGTACGTAAAAAAATATATATAAATTATTATTAATTATTATTAATTTATTATTTATTACTAAAAATTTTTAAAAATATATAAATATTTTCTTAGATTTTAATCGAATTTTTATCGATTAAAATTATTTTAATCGATAGTTTAATCGATAAAATTTTTAACGATTAATCGAGAGATTAATCGATAATTTCCGCAGCCCTAATATATATATATATATATATATATATATATATATATATATATATATATATATATATATATATATATATATATATATATATATATTAAATGTCTGTTTGTGCCCGTTCTTTTACCTCTTTATTGCATAACATACGCCGCAGACTGGCTTATCATAGACAGTGAAAGAACGGTTGGGGGGGGTGAGAGTACAGACACAAAAAGCAGCACCAAGTAAATAAAAAATAGCGAGCAAATGTGAATACATGCACACTTAGGTTGTTGTTACCCGCCTCCCATTTATAGCTACCATTCCTTAAACATAAACTTTGTCTGGCCGCTCCTTGTGAGTATTAGTCATATTTAGGGTTGTTAATTGCGTGTTTTTGTGTGTGTGTTGGAAAACCGATTGTCGATTATGTAACTCCGATTTTAAACCCATTATCGTTTTACAGCTGACTTCATAGAAGTTAGGGGTGTACCGAATTTCGCCTGAAAATGTCGCGAAACCAACAATGAGTTGGCAGTTCCATCCCCCCCCCCATTCCCCAACCGACGTTCACTCGCATTGTTTTGATTTCTTCGTGCTGTATTTTGTGTCCGTTCTTTCTCAACTTTCTTTGCACTCTCCATGAGCAAGTCTGCGGTGTATGCTACGCCACGGGGCGTCTAGTTTATTTTATTATTACATTTTTCATTTTAGAAGATGTTTAAAAATTATGAATTTGCTGCCCCACCCCCAACCACCAACATATTGCCGCCCTGAGAATTTGATTAGTTCATATTTGAAATTGACCGGTTACAGTATTTTTCGCTTCTACAACAGGAGTTGTCAAATTTGAAGAATCAATTTACTTAACAGCGGATCAGTGTCATGTTCTCATTCTACTTAAGCCTCTTAGTCTTTCATTTCAGTAGCATATTTATCAGAATAATTTATATCCAATATGTAGTTTTAAGTTTCGGCAGTAGAAACGTTCACATATTTTAGAATAGTTACTTTATTTCTTTTACAAATTTCTTATTTTAGTATTTATATTATGTTGATAAAAATTTCCATTAAAAATATAATTCTTAGAAGCTTATCAACAACGAAGAATTTGCCACCCCTATAAATGTGCAGCCCGGGGCATTTGCCCCCCTTGTCCCCCTCTCGCTACGCCACTTCATGTAGACTCATATGTCCGGCTTTGGCACGGCGACTACATGGTAGATGTTTTATATCCGGCTTTGGGTAGGAGATTCGAACACCATGATAGACGTGTGCACCGAAATTAGGCTTTTGACAAATGACTCCAGTGTCCAACACCTTTTGACAGGTGACCAATGCCCACCACCTGTCGACTGGACAAGTCTAAGCACTTTGCTTTAAAACTCTTCTGTTGTATAAAAAACATGACGAGTCGATTCCATCCCGAGGTATTTCATAAAGATTCCGAACACAAAACCTATCCCTCAGTTTCAGTTTAGCAAATAACTTTGTCTGCGATTCCATTTCACCCAAAACCCTTTAGTTCCAAGTTCTCCTAAGCAAATCCATGTGTCTTTGGAAGAAAAAAAATCTTCATAATCATTCGAGTAAAATTCTAATGAATTTGCTGCAGGCTGGTATTTGCCCATCAGCGGACTACCAGCTATTTTGACGCGTCCGTTATTTACATGTCCACGGCCCGGGCTTGTTTGCCCGTCATGCTGAGTGCAGAGGGACACGTGGGTGGGTTGTACGAAGAGATAACTATTGCGATCACCGCCCAGACATGAAAATTACATTTTTATCGGAATTACCCACTCACTGCGTTAACGTCATTGACAGAGATTTTCTGCATTTGGTCTCTCTAAAAAAATATCCTCTAAAAAAAGTGTTACCGAGCTATTATGACGTCAGATTTTATAAGACGTCATTGGTCAGAGAGTTCGATTCTGGCATTTGATATCAGGAAACATTACTCGTTGAGTAGTTAAAGCGTAGGCCTATTTCTGAAGAAAATCAAAATGTTTAAAATTGTATTTAGTGAAACTCATAACCAAAAATGTATTTTATTTTTATATTTGAAATTGAATTTTTTACTTAAAAATTAATGGATATGATTCGTTCATCTTTCACTCTTGGAATTGACATTTGTCAATTCTTTGGATCACAATTAGTTGGATGTGAATTCTTTGGATGTCAATTCTTCGGATGTCTTTCTCTGGATACTAATTCTTTGGTTGTCAGCACAAGTGATTGTGTTGTTCTGCTATTTAATGGCAGTATGTCTGATATGACAGTATGTCTGCTATGACAGTATGTATGTGTCTAATTCATCACATCGCAGTTTCTTGACACAGACAACTGAAGAAAAGAAAAACCCAAGACGTGTTAAGCTGTTTGGTTTTACCGGGAATCTTTGATTTTCTTGCGGAGTTTCTTGCTTGAAAATGTGTTCAAATTTGTTACATCTCGCTTTATTAAGCACGCACATTTGGGTTGTAAAACAGCTTTAAAACTTTAACATTTGTGTGTGAGTGTGTGGTGTGTGTGTGTGTGTGTGTCCATGGGGACACTTGAAAACATGCTGAATAACTCTTGATGGCATCCGTCGTTAGTTAGGGGTGAAAGTAAATTCACTTTTGTTATTCGTGGTTCTCAAATCAAGTGTTTGTATTAACTAGTCTGAAGTTGATTAATTTTAAGTTACTTATTTGTATCTCAGAGTGTAGACTCGGCGATTAAACTAAAACTACATTAATTGTTAATTAATATATCTATATACTAGGGGAAAGTACCCGGCTTTTCCATGGTTTAACAACAACAGCAACAAAAACAAAAACAACAACAAAACAAAAAAAACAGAACAACAACAAAAACAACAAAATCAACAACAAAAACAACAAAAACAACAACAAAAACAAAACAACAACAAAAACAACAAAAACAACAACAAAAACAAAACAACAACAAAAACAACAACAACAAAACAACAACTACAACAACAACAGCAACAACAACAACAAAACAACAACTACAACAACAAAAGCAACAACAACAAAGCAACAACAACAAAACAATTATTTTATGGCGATAGTCGCCTTCTTGTTAATCTCTACACCAAAATGTTTATTATTTTGCGTCATTATTTTACGTATTAATTTTCAATAATTTTTATTATCTCTATATATATAAGACGTATTTGTTGTCTGTCTGTCTGTCTGTTCCCTAATAACTCAAGATCCAGACAACCAAATAACGTGAAATTTGGTACACGTACACAAAATTATACCGGAAAGGTTATTAAACAGGTTTCGTTCCATATATATAAGATACTGGGGGCCGGGGGCCCAAAATGTAGTTTTTCCCTATATGAGCTATATAAAATAAAAATTATTGAAAATTAAGACGTAAAATAATGACGCAAATTAATAAACATTTTGGTGTCGAGATTAACAAGAAGGCGATTATCGCCATAAAATAATTTTTTTGTTGTTGCTTTGCTGTTGTTGCTTTTGTTGTTGCTTTTGTTGTTGTAGTTGTTGTTTTGTTGTTGTTGCTTTGTTGTTGTTGCTGTTGTTGTTGTAGTTGTTGTTTTGTTGTTTTTTTGTTGTTGTTTTGTTGTTGATTTTTTTGTTGTTGTTTTGTTTTTGTAGTTGTTGCTGTTGTTGTTTTTGTTGTTGTTGCTGTTGTTGTTGCTGTTGTTGTTGCTGTTGTTGTTGCTGTTGTTGTTGCTGTTGTTGTTGTAGTTGTTTTATTGTTGTTTTGTTGTTAATTTTGTTGTTTTTGTTGTTGTTTTGTTTTTGTTATTTTGTTGCTGTTGCTGTTTCCGTGTAAGTAGAGAATGAAACTTTGGGAGATTTTGGTCCCTCGCGCGACGGTAACATGCGAAAAAAATTTGTAGTTGTTGTTTTGTTGTTGTTTTGTTGTTGTTTTGTTCTTGATTTTTTTGTTGTTGTTTTGTTTTTGTAGTTGTTGCTGTTGTTGTTTTTGTTGTTGTTGCTGTTGCTGTTGTTGTTGCTGTTGTTGTTGCTGTTGTTGTTGCTTTGTTGTTGTTGCTGTTGTTGTTGTAGTTGTTTTATTGTTGTTTTGTTGTTAATTTTGTTGTTTTTGTTGTTGTTTTGTTTTTGTTGTTTTGTTGCTGTTGCTGTTTCTGTTGTTGGTTTTGTCGTTGTTGCTGTTGTTGTTGCTGTTGTTGTTGTAGTTGTTGTTTTGTTGTTGTTGCTTTGTTGTAGTTGCTGTTGTTGTTGTAGTTGTTGTTGTTTTGTTTTTGTTGTTTGTTTTTGTTGTTTTGTTGCTGTTGTTGTTGTTGTTGTTGTTGCTGTTGTTGCTAAACCCGGGAGAAGCCGGGTACTTGCCCCTAGTCTCTATATATATATAAGCCGCATTTGTTGTCTGTCTGTCTGTCTGTTCCCTAATAACTCAAGATCCAGACAACCAAATAACGTGAAATTTGGTACACGTACACAAAATTATACCGGAAAGGTTATTAAACAGGTTTCGTTCCTTATATATAAGATACTGGGGCCCCGGGGGCCCAAAATGTAGTTTTTCCCTATATGAGTATGTTCAACAGATACTAATTTTAGAAAGCAGCGCACCAAATTACTCCACCAATGCATCAAAAGGTGTGCAAATTAAATATGCGCTTTAAAAAAAATAATTATATGACGTCATTGTTTTCGCTGATATTTTAATTTGTAAAAAGGGAACAATGTAAAAAGTTATAAAATACTTTGTGTACATTTCAGAAAGTTTAATATTTCGTATTGATCAAACAAGGACAAGTTAGTTGGGATTTTGAAAAAGGTGGGCGCCGTAGGCGCCCTAAAAAAATTGCATTTTTTCAAAATAAATAGATTTCAGCTGGATACTTCCGTCATTTTTTAAGGGTGATACGCCGCGGGTCTCTCCAGATTTCCTTCTTTTCATTCACTCACAGGCGTTTGCCCAAACCCACCCCATTTGGACAACTGTGTCTTTCAGGAAGTCTTCACCCGGCACTAAATCATTAGCGGCGTATGCTACGCCGCGGGTCATCTAGTAGTTGGATAAACGTACACATTGTGTTCATGTTTTAGTGTACAAAATAAACAAGTCCGCGAAGAAACTATAAAACTACCCGCGAGTGCTTCCGCCTAGCTGCATGACGTCATACTATACAGGCTCAACCCATTTTGAACGCACAACCCCACTACAAAAAATAAAAAATAAAAATAATTTTTAATAAATGATAAAAACGAAACAAATAACATAAAATATGATATTATATAGCAATGAGGTATTTCGGTCCGGAACCCAGGTATGATCTTCTTTATCTGGTAATAAAGTTCATCAAATTTCACGCGTCATAGAGCTGTCGCGTCAACTGTGAACATGCACGCGTGTTTTCTAAACTCAAATCTGTTCACTAATAACACTGTTCATATACTGATTCCAAAATTGGCTGGTCATTGGATATATTTGTTTCTATTTAACTAGCAACTCTATAAATATATTGATACCAACTTTGGCTCGTCATAGGACATTCCTTGCTATTTAACTAACAACTCTATAACTATGTATTCATACCAACTTTGGCTTGTCATAGGGCATTCTTTGCTATTTAACTAACAACTCTATATATATAGTGATACCAACTTTGGCTTGTCATAGGGCAATCCTTGCTATTTAACTAACAACTCTATACATATATTGATACCAACTTTGGCTGGTAATAAAATAATATATTCTTTCCTTTTGTAAAAAAAAACAATATTTAATTTTGAAGCACACCCAGAGCAGATAAACAGAGTTAGTTAGCTCTTAGTTTTTGTGTCCCGTTATCTGTCACACTGTGAGGACCGTGGAAGTGGGCTAATGGCGTACTCGGCCAATTTACCCGCACTCTTGGCTCGTCGACCGGACACTGTCGATCGCAGCTAGTGCACCCTTCTCTCTCTCTCTCCCCCCCCCCTATTAAGCCTGATTAGCCGTCATGGTCTGTTGACATTGTGCCGGGTCTCTGGAGCAGGTCACGGTGTGGATGCCAGGTGGATGAGATGTCGATGTGATATGGATGCGGCGTGGATGCAAGGTCGGATCCATTTTCTGAGCTCTGCCGGGAGTAATGTCACCCTGTCTTGTCGGGGCTGTTGCCCTGGTTTAAGGACATGGATGCGTTTTTAGTTTATTTTTTATTTGTTAAAGGTTCTACTTATAAATGTGGATATTTTAGAAATAGTTGCATTTCAGATGGATATTTGAAAACTATTGGCATTTCAGATGGATATTTGAAGACTATTGGCATTTCATATGGATATCTGACCACTTGTGAAATTTTCGGTTTATTTTTCACAAATCGTAGAATGTTATTCGGATATTTTATAACAAACTTAATTTTGGCCATCAAGACATTTCGGGTGTTTATGCCAGGTGTTTACGTCAGGTGTTTATATCGGGTGTTAATGTCAGGTGTTTATATTGAATTAATTGTTAGGTCCCGGCCAAAGTCCATAAGACGTATATACTTTATATCTCCTTAACTCCAAGATGTTTGGCTTTCAACCTCTCTTAGTCGAATTTTCGGAGGCATTCTACGATGGATTAAGAGACCCTTGCAAGTACAAAAAATGACAAAGACAAGAAAAAGGAGTGGTAACTAATTCACGTCCCTTTGTTGCATGCTGTGACTCTTTTTAAAAAGAAAAATCTTACTCCTCCCCTCCAACCGTGGAGGGAGTAAAGTGGGGGAGGGGAGGGAAGGTTTCTCCTCTCACGGGGTTGTGTCGGCATGTCAAAGCTAGCTGGCTTCCTTTCATATGATACACGAGCTACAAAGCCCGTCCAAAGACATTCCGCCACCGTTCCGTGGCATGTTGTAACTCCCCTCCAACAGCCGTCTCGACCGGCATTACATGTTCATCACGTCAAAAATACTATTCATTATAGCTAAAATAAATAACTGTTACAAGCAGAGCTTTTCACTATAAATTCCAACGCGCATAACACTCAAAATAAAGTCTTGAAAGAAATACTGCACCAAAAATAACTCGCTTTGAACGTCCGCGTAAACCTATTAAATGTGATTGGCTGTAGGAGTCATATGTGTTTGAGGGACCAATCGCTAAATAGATGACCGGACAGAAGGGACAGAAAGGACAGAAACGTGCCTTTTATTATATAGGATAGACACCGCCTCTCTTTCCTGTCAAGCCTACTAACTAGCCGGTATGGCTGATCCCCCCCACCTCTCAATATCTACATTGTCCTTGCCTTGATTAATCGGGCGCCTATTACGTCATTTTCCCTAACTCAAAAACTCCGTAAGTCGAATTTTATTTGTGTGGTCCTTTTGAGTTCGACTTAGAGAGGTCCGACTGTATTCTTTTACATACCAATTTAAAAATTAGAGATTTGGTGGCGCCCTTTTAAGCTAGCGCCCTTGGCAACTGCCCCGATGCCAACCCGTTGTTACGCCATTGAGCAGAACGAATTCGCTGTGTTACGTCACAAAATTGGGGAGCCATGGAATTACCGCGACTTAAGCGATTTAACGAAATAATAAATCATGACTTAACGGGATCTGTATATACGTTATACAAATATAATTAATCGAAAGTAATCTATTAATCGATTAAATTTTTCCCGATTAATAGAACAATATTTTTTTAATCAGTACCAGCCCTAATTTTTACCAATACAAATGTTACATTTTTACAAAGACTTTATGCAACGAATGTTTAAATTTTAAACATATTTATATTCATATCAATGAAATAGATAAACACATTTTACAAAAGAAAAAAAAACATGTATCTATTTAAAAATAAAAAAACCCCGTAAAAAACCAAGTTTTTGACTATAAAACCTTTATTTACGAGACATAACTAAAAGAATGTTCATTACAATACGCAGCGCAAGACCATCCAAAAATACAAAATTGCAGTTGTGTCATAAAACATGTTTAATATAATGCGCACCGATCAGGAATATGTTTATAAAAAGTAATGTCAATAATATACGCACCTTACTGTTGACAGAAAGGTTGTTCAATATAATACGCACCGCGACACTCTATCTCAAAAAATTACATGATACATAGAAATAAATAAAATAATCTAAAAATTCATTAATTTAATTACAGTACATGCGATCGATCTGAAATTTTAATACATTGTTTTTATCATTGTCAAAAAACTGCCTGCAAATTTCAGCTCGCCAGCTTACGAGGAAGTGGGTTAAAAATTGATCCAAAGTTTTGGCGACAATCAAGCAAGCCAGCAAGGGTTCAAACAAACAGACACCACGAGTTAATATAAAGGATTTTTTAAAAACCCGTAAAAAACCAAGTTTTTGACTATAAATCCTTTACGTACGAGACATAACTAAAAGAAAGTTCTTTATACTACGTAGCGCAAGACCATCCAAAAATACAAAATTGCAGTTGTGGCGTAAAACATGTTTAATATAATGCGCACCGATCAGGAATTAATAATATAAAAGCCCAAGTCACTCCCTGTTGGGAAGGATGTGGAATGTACAACAGTCTATAGCAGTTGAAAAATCGTGTGTTGATTAGCACTGTAAAAATATTTAATATGACGTCATTGTTTAATCTTATATTTTAAAACACAAGGTGTGCATCGGTGCGCATGATGTTTATAAATTAAAGATGTAAAATACTTTGTGTACATTCCAGGAAGTTTAATATTTCGTATTTATCAAACAAGGATAAGTTACTTGGGCTTTTGACAAAAAACAAAGTGGGCGCCGTACGGCGCCCTACAACCCCTAATATTAAATACTTTGCGTACATGTCAGAAAGTTTAATATTTCGTATTTAACAAAAAAGGACAAGTTAGTTGGGCGTTTGAAAAAGGTTGGCGCCATAGGCGCCCTAAAAAAAGTGGGCGCCGCAGGCGCCACGGCGCCCTGGCACAATCTAGTATGATTATAAAAAGTGTTGACAATAAGATACGCACCTTATTGCGCGACAGAAAGGTTGTTCAATATAATACGCACCGCGACACTCTATCTCAAAAAATAACATGATAATTAGAGGATAAATAAAATAATATAAAAATTCAATAATTTAATAACGGTACATGCGATCGATCTGAAATTTTGATATATAGTTTTTATCATCGACACAAAACTGCCTGCTAAATTTCAGCTCGCTAGCTTACGAGGAAGTGGGTTAAAAATCGATCCAAAGTTTTGGCGACAAGCAAGCAGGCAAGGGCGCAAGCTGACTAATATAAAGGATTTTAAAATATGTACATAAAACTTGTGTAATGTCCTTTGGCTAATTTCACGTGCTCAGTTTAGTTCCGTCATGCGCAGCATTCAGTAGAGATGACATGACGTCATCCGGAAACTTCTTTGAACGTCTGCATACATGAAGAACGCAGCGAGAAGTACAAAATCAATATCATTAGACAAATTTGATGCGAAAAAGAGAGAGAGGGAGAGAGAGAGAGAGAGAGAGAGAGAGAGAGAGAGAGAGAGAGAGAGGGAGAGAACAGGGAGAAAGAGAAGATAAAGAGAGTCGGAAAATAGAGAGAGCGATAGAGAGAAAGAAACCTAAGGATATAGACATTGAAAAAAAGAGACCGAGCTAGAGAGAGAGAGAGAGAGAGAAAGAAAGAGAGAGAAAGAAAGAAAAAAGAGAGAGAGAGAGAAAGAGAGAGAGAGAGAGAGAGAGAGAGAGAGAGAGAGAGAGAGAGCTAAGAATAAAGAAATTGAAAGAAAGACAGTGAGAGAAGTTGCACGCACGTACTTAAAGACGATGAACTCGCCTGGTTCAAAGGCGGGAAGCGCGCTACGTGCAGTAATGGTGTCACGTGATACGGTTCTGTAGACATCGAGGCCCTGCGTCGACATGCCGGTTGCTCGAAGTTACTTCCGGTCACTCGGCTAAGCCTGGGTTTTAAATAGAACTCGTATTTAGCCAGACATTGGACTGCAATCAATACCTATTGTTTGATTGCCCCTGGACGATGGCTACTGACACAATAAAGCAGACTTTATGAGGTGGGAACATGTGGGATGTCTTAGGTATGGTGGAAATTTTACACATTAAATACAGTTGGTGGCATGTGTTGGGTAAGTTCATGCAGCGGGTGGGGCTTTGTGGCATGTGTTGGGTTAGTTCCTGCAAGGGGTGGGGCTTGGTGGCATGTGTTGGGTTAGTTCATGCAGGGGGTGGGGCTTGGTGGCATGTGTTGGGTTAGTTCATGCAGGGGGTGGAGCTTGGTGGCATGTGTTGGGTTAGTTCATGCAGGGCGTGGGGCTTGGTGGCATGTGTTGGGTTAGTTCATGCAGGGGGTGGGGCTTGGTGGCATGTGTTGGGTTAGTTCATGCAGGGGGTGGGGCTTGGTGGCATGTGTTGGGTTAGTTCATGCAGCGGGTGGGGCTTGGTGGCATGTGTTGGGTTAGTTCCTGCAAGGGGTGGGGCTTGGTGGCATGTGTTGGGTTAGTTCATGCAGGGGGTGGGGCTTGGTGGCATGTGTTGGGTTAGTTCATGCAGGGGGTGGGGCTTGGTGGCATGTGTTGTGTTAGTTCATGCAGGGGGTGGGGCTTGGTGGCATGTGTTGGGTTAGTTCATGGAGGGGGTGGGGCTTGGTGGCATGTGTTGGGTTAGTTCCTG
>CALYLW010000130.1:2227665-2229977 GCA_944989445.1 Ampullaceana balthica | reverse complement strand
CTTTCAAATCCATTTATCCATTAAACGGATTCACTCATTCTTCTTGTCTCACTACTTATATCATTCGATAGCCCACAACTTTATCCATTTAGATACTTTCACATTTATCCATACATGTATCCATCCACGATCAACTAGTATCAGTTTATCCATCTATTTGTTCAATCATTTAACCAGCCTTTCATCCATCTATGTATCCAGGCAGTACAACTAATATCCGTTTATATATCCATTTGTTCAATCATTTAACCAACCTTTCATCCATCTATGTATCCAGGCAGTACAACTAGTATCCGTGTATCAAGACCAAAACAGACCTCTGAGAAAAAGCCAAAGTCTGAAAAATTGAAGTCGAAAGAAAGAGAGCGACATAAAGAGGAGAGAGAGAAGGAGAAAAAGGCGGAATTGGAAGTATCCGGTGCAACTCCAGAAGGTAGGAAGTTTATTGTTTTATAGGACATTCATGATTGTTCAGGACATTTATTTGTCCACATTGACATTCACGATTGTCCATGACATTTATTGGTGAACATAGACATTCATAATTGTTCATGACATTTATTGGTGAACATGGACATTCATAATTGTTCATTAAATTTATTGATGAGCATAGATATTTAAGACTGATCCTGACATTTATTGGTGAACATGGACATTCATAATTGCTCATGACATTTATTGGTGAACATGGACATTCGCGATTGTTCATGACATTTTTGGTCAAAATGGACTCTCATGATTTCACATGACCTTTATTGGTGTAGATGTCTTTTATCGTGATACAGGACATGTACAGAACGATATTAATTTATATCTGTGTCATATATCGTTTTATAGAACTTTCAATAACGTCATTTCTTAAAATCTATTGTTAATAACAATTATGACGTCATTGTATCTTGCGTACCCTTTCAAGGGCACACAACCTCTGTCTCCGTCTTTCACTCTCCCTGCGTGCAACTATTTAATCCATGATTGGCGTCACATTTTGAAATGATATCTTCATGTAAATTAATATTTATTTTGTTTGGCCTGTATATGAAATCACCCTCCCCCCCCCCACACACAAACACACACACCACACACACACACACACGCACAACTAACTCTCAGGCTCAAATAAACCACATTCATCTCTGTCCCCGATCCTCTCTGTTTTAAGTTCATTGATGCCATGAACTTACAATTATCCATCCGTTATCCAATCATGAGTCTTGTTTCATCCATCGATTCTCTTCATCTAGTTTCGCTTTTCATTCATCCGTAAATTCATTCAATGCTATTTGAGACTTCGGAACAGACTTTCGGTGGAAAGCGAGACAACCCCAACACTGGACTAATGTTACAAAATTTTCACTGGTTATTTCCCTTTGACTAGCCTCTTGAAGGGGCTAAGAGAGAAGCAAGAGTGTCCAAAGTCCGCCCCGCGGGCAAAAGGCGGCCGGCATTAAATTTTCACTGGCCCGCACACTCACCTTAAATAATTAATTGACTCGCAGATTTTAACGGCGATGTTGAATTATAAGAAAAACCGAAATTATGAGGTTCTTTAAAATATAAAATACGCTGCCATCAAATAATGGTAAACATCGATCAACTTTTATTGGCTACCAAAGTGATATTGATTTTTTAAAAGCCAATAAAATTATGCGCTGTTATCTGAACAAAATTTAGTTAACTCCAATGGCAAAATTGCTGAACTAATATTGTTCCCCCCCCCCTCCATTTTACTAGGAAATTAATCTAGCGTTGGTGTAATTAAAATGTTAAGACAGATTTTTCATTCCATTTTTGGCTTTATTTATATTTCAACACATTTTATTTATTTTTTAGTAACGTACTATAAAAACACATCGTTATTCAATAACTTTGCCATTTTTAATTATTTTTTGTTTTGTTTACTAATCTCTAATAATAGAATAATATATTCTAATAAGTCTCTATAATCCCTATGGCATTGTTCCATTTTCTCCAGACAAAATGTCAGTCTTACCAGTTACAAACGACAAAGAAAAACAATAACACAATTAATAACCTGTCATTCAGTCTCAGCGAATGTCACTTGAGTTTTCTACCGTAATCCGGCACACACATACTTTTACTCCATTGAATACGGCACTCCTTGCATCAAGTTGAAGCACTGGTGTTTAATAGATCGACATATTACCTTAAAAATAAACACTCTATTTTCCTATATTTGAAATAAATAAACATGATGTATAATATGCTTAACTTACTAACGCTGAATATACACACTGGATTACTTACGTATTTTATTGCCATATTTTTAACGCATACAATGGTGGTATAAT
>CALYLW010000130.1:2050165-2220165 GCA_944989445.1 Ampullaceana balthica | reverse complement strand
TCAACACAGCTGACCACTCACTTGACCCTGCGTCGGACGTCAGTCTTTTGATGGCAGCACGCGTCTTCCAGCTCAGAACCAACTACCAGACAGGATGACCGCTGACTTCATCGCCCCCCCCCCACCTCTGACATGTCCTTTGATGTGCTGTGGGAGATGGGGGTCAGGAGGTGGGCGAAAGTTTGGTGTGGCGACTACCAATGTTCCATTTAAGCTGCGCGGCTCCGCGGCCGCTCGGATATTTTACCGACCTCGCTCTGCAGTTTAGAGTTACAGCGCAGCAAATCTTGTTAAGGATCATATACCTGCGTTTCTGGGATATATAATTTGGCTCAAAATAAGAATGTTACGCAACTTTGCAGGCAACGTTAGCCTTACAGGGCAAAATAGCGACTACTTATATGGGAACATTGACAGCTACTTACATGGAACATTGACGGCTAATACTTATTGTTTTGTTTATACACCTGTCAACATGTCGGTAAAATCAAAGGATATTTCTAACAGACTGGAGTATTACAGAAACAAGATAGGATGGGATAGGAAATAAGGCTCTAAGGTCGGGTAGGACTAAGGCTCTAAGATCGGGTAGGACTAAGGCTCTAAGGTCGGGTAGGACTAAGGCTCTAAGGTCGGGTAGGACTAAGGCTCTAAGATCGGGTAGGACTAAGGCTCTAAGGTCGGGTAGGACTAAGGCTTTAAGGTCAGGTAGGACTAAGGCACTAAGGTAGGGTAGGACTAAGGCTCTAAGGTCGGGTAGGACTAAGGCTCTAAGATCGGGTAGGACTAAGGCTCTAAGGTCGGGTAGGACTAATGCACTAAGGTCGGGTAGGACTAAGGCTTTAAGGTCAGGGTAGGACTAAGGCACTAAGGTCGGGTAGGACTAATGCACTAAGGTCGGGTAGGACTAAGGCTTTAAGGTCAGGTAGGACTAAGGCACTAAGGTCGGGTAGGACTAATGCACTAAGGTCGGGTAGGAATAATGCACTAAGGTCGGGTAGGACTAAGGCTTTAAGGTCAGGTAGGACTAAGGTACTAAGGTCGGGTAGGACTAATGCACTAAGGTCGGGTAGGACTAATGCACTAAGGTCGGGTAGGACTAAGGCTTTAAGGTCAGGTAGGACTAAGGCACTAAGGTCGGGTAGGACTAATGCACTAAGGTCGGGTAGGACTAAGGCTTTAAGGTCAGGTAGGACTAAGGCACTAAGGTCGGGTAGGACTAATGCACTAAGGTCGGGTAGGACTAAGGCTTTAAGGTCAGGTAGGACTAAGGCTTTAAGGTCGGGTAGGACTAATGCACTAAGGTAGGGTAGGACTAATGCACTAAGGTCGGGTAGAACTAAGGCTTTAAGGTCAGGTAGGACTAAGGCTTTAAGGTCGGGTAGGACTAAGGCTCTAAGGTCGGGTAGGACTAATGCACTAAGGTCGGGTAGGACTAAGGCTTTAAGGTCAGGTAGGACTAAGGCACTAAGGTCGGGTAGGACTAATGCACTAAGGTCGGGTAGGACTAAGGCTTTAAGGTCAGGTAGGACTAAGGCACTAAGGTCGGGTAGGACTAATGCACTAAGGTCGGGTAGGAATAATGCACTAAGGTCGGGTAGGACTAATGCACTAAGGTAGGGTAGGACTAATGCACTAAGGTCGGGTAGAACTAAGGCTTTAAGGTCAGGTAGGACTAAGGCTTTAAGGTCGGGTAGGACTAATGCACTAAGGTCGGGTAGGACTAAGGCTTTAAGGTCGGGTAGGACTAATGCACTAAGGTCGGGTAGGACTAATGCACTAAGGTCGGGTAGGACTAAGGCTTCAAGGTCGGGTAGGACTAATGCACTAAGGTCGGGTAGGACTAAGGCTTTAAGGTCAGGTAGGACTAAGGCTTTAAGGTCGGGTAGGACTAATGCACTAAGGTCGGGTAGGACTAATGCACTAAGGTCGGGTAGAACTAAGGCTTTACGGTCAGGAAGGACTAAGGCTTTAAGGTCGGGTAGGACTAATGCACTAAGGTCGGGTAGGACTAAGGCTTTAAGGTCGGGTAGGACTAAGGCTCTAAGGTCGGGTAGGACTAATGCACTAAGGTCGGGTAGGACTAAGGCTCTAAGGTCGGGTAGGACTAAGGCTCTAAGGTCGGGTAGGACTAAGGCTCTAAGGTCGGGTAGGACTAAGGCTCTAAGGTCGGGTAGGACTAAGGCTTTAAGGTCGGGTAGGACTAAGGCTTTAAGGTCGGGTAGGACTAAGGCTTTAAGGTCGGGTAGGACTAAGGCTCTAAGGTCGGGTAGGACTAAGGCTCTAATGTCGGGTAGGACTAATGCACTAAGGTCGGGTAGGACTAAGGCTCTAAGGTCGGGTAGGACTAATGCACTAAGGTCGGGTAGGACTAATGCACTAAGGTCGGGTAGGACTAATGCACTAAGGTCGGGTAGGACTAAGGCTCTAAGGTCGGGTAGGACTAATGCACTAAGGTCGGGTAGGACTAAGGCTCTAAGGTCGGGTATGACTAATGCACTAAGGTCGGGTAGGACTAAGGCTCTAAGGTCGGGTAGGACTAATGCACTAAGGTCGGGTAGGACTAAGGCTCTAAGGTCGGGTAGGACTAATGCACTAAGGTCGGGTAGGACTAAGGCTCTAAGGTCGGGTAGGACTAATGCACTAAGGTCGGGTAGGACTAAGGCTCTAAGGTCGGGTAGGACTAATGCACTAAGGTCGGGTAGGACTAAGGCTCTAAGGTCGGGTAGGACTAATGCACTAAGGTCGGGTAGGACTAAGGCTCTAAGGTCGGGTAGGACTAATGCACTAAGGTCGGGTAGGACTAAGGCTCTAAGGTCGGGTAGGACTAAGGCTCTAAGGTCAGGTAGTACTAAGGCACTAAGGTCGGGTAGGACTAATGCACTAAGGTCGGGTAGGACTAAGGCTTTAAGGTCAGGTAGGACTAAGGCTTTAAGGTCAGGTAGGACTAAGGCACTAAGGTCGGGTAGGACTAATGCACTAAGGTCGGGTAGGACTAAGGCTTTAAGGTCAGGTAGGACTAAGGCACTAAGGTCGGGTAGGACTAATGCACTAAGGTTGGGTAGGACTAAGGCTTTAAGGTCAGGTAGGACGAAGGCACTAAGGTCGGGTAGGACTAATGCACTAAGGTCGGGTAGGACTAAGGCTTTAAGGTCAGGTAGGACTAAGGCACTAAGGTCGGCTAGGACTAATGCACTAAGGTCGGGTAGGAATAATGCACTAAGGTCGGGTAGGACTAAGGCTTTAAGGTCGGGTAGGACTAAGGCACTAAGGTCGGGTAGGACTAATGCACTAAGGTCGGGTAGGACTAATGCACTAAGGTCGGGTAGGACTAAGGCTTTAAGGTCAGGTAGGACTAAGGCACTAAGGTCGGGTAGGACTAATGGCCTTAAGGTCAGGTAGGACTAAGGCACTAAGGTCGGGTAGGACTAATGCACTAAGGTCGGGTAGGACTAAGGCTTTAAGGTCAGGTAGGACTAAGGCTTTAAGGTCGGGTAGGACTAATGCACTAAGGTCGGGTAGGACTAATGCACTAAGGTCGGGTAGAACTAAGGCTTTAAGGTCAGGTAGGACTAAGGCTTTAAGGTCGGGTAGGACTAATGCACTAAGGTCGGGTAGGACTAAGGCTTTAAGGTCGGGTAGGACTAATGCACTAAGGTCGGGTAGGACTAATGCACTAAGGTCGGGTAGGACTAAGGCTTTAAGGTCGGGTAGGACTAATGCACTAAGGTCGGGTAGGACTAAGGCTTTAAGGTCAGGTAGGACTAAGGCTTTAAGGTCGGGTAGGACTAATGCACTAAGGTCGGGTAGGACTAATGCACTAAGGTCGGGTAGAACTAAGGCTTTACGGTCAGGTAGGACTAAGGCTTTAAGGTCGGGTAGGACTAATGCACTAAGGTCGGGTAGGACTAAGGCTTTAAGGTCGGGTAGGACTAAGGCTCTAAGGTCGGGTAGGACTAATGCACTAAGGTCGGGTAGGACTAAGGCTCTAAGGTCGGGTAGCACTAAGGCTCTAAGGTCGGGTAGGACTAAGGCTCTAAGGTCGGGTAGGACTAAGGCTCTAAGGTCGGGTAGGACTAAGGCTTTAAGGTCGGGAAGGACTAAGGCTTTAAGGTCGGGTAGGACTAAGGCTTTAAGGTCGGGTAGGACTAAGGCTCTAAGGTCGGGTAGGACTAAGGCTCTAAGGTCGGGTAGGACTAATGCCCTAAGGTCGGGTAGGACTAAGGCTCTAAGGTCGGGTAGGACTAATGCACTAAGGTCGCGTAGGACTAATGCACTAAGGTCGGGTAGGACTAATGCACTAAGGTCGGGTAGGACTAAGGCTCTAAGGTCGGGTAGGACTAATGCACTAAGGTCGGGTAGGACTAAGGCTCTAAGGTCGGGTAGGACTAATGCACTAAGGTCGGGTAGGACTAAGGCTCTAAGGTCGGGTAGGACTAATGCACTAAGGTCGGGTAGGACTAAGGCTCTAAGGTCGGGTAGGACTAATGCACTAAGGTCGGGTAGGACTAAGGCTCTAAGGTCGGGTAGGACTAATGCACTAAGGTCGGGTAGGACTAAGGCTCTAAGGTCGGGTAGGACTAATGCACTAAGGTCGGGTAGGACTAAGGCTCTAAGGTCGGGTAGGACTAATGCACTAAGGTCGGGTAGGACTAAGGCTCTAAGGTCGGGTAGGACTAATGCACTAAGGTCGGGTAGGACTAAGGCTCTAAGGTCGGGTAGGACTAAGGCTCTAAGGTCAGGTAGGACTAAGGCTCTAAGGTCGGGTAGGACTAAGGCTCTAAGGTCGGGTAGGACTAAGGCTCTAAGGTCGGGTAGGACTAAGGCTCTAAGGTCGGGTAGGACTAAGGCTCTAAGGTCGGGTAGGACTAAGGCTCTAAGGTCGGGTAGGACTAAGGCTCTAAGGTCGGGTAGGACTAAGGCTTTAAGGTCAGGTAGGACTAAGGCTCTAAGGTCGGGTAGGACTAAGGCTGTAAGGTCTGGTAGGACTAAGGCTCTAAGGTCGGGTAGGACTAAGGCTTTAAGGTCAGGTAGGACTAAGGCTTTAAGGTCAGGTAGGACTAAGGCTCTAAGGTCGGGTAGGACTAAGGCTCTAAGGTCGGGTAGGACTAAGGCTCTAAGGTCGGGTAGGACTAAGGCTTTAAGGTCAGGTAGGACTAAGGCTTTAAGGTCAGGTAGGACTAAGGCTTTAAGGTCGGGTAGGACTAATTTAAACTAAGAAGACGTTTAAACAAAATGGCACATCACGTGGAGATAAAACTGAAGTGTGAGTAAAGTAAAATGTCAAGACATAACATATTGAGGTACCAGGAAGCAAATGTACAAAGGCCACTATATCAATTAAAACGAAGTCCAAATACGAACTTCATTCACAAGCCAAAGGGAGATCATTCCAAACATGTTGTGACTATTCCAATCTACCGTTTGCCAATAATTGTTGTAAGGTTGCCGCCACTCCGCGGCTAGTTCGTTCTCCGCGGCCATCTAAGTGACAGAGAGAAATGGAAAAAGGGGAAAGATAAAGCAACCAAAGAGAAATCAGACGTAGGGGACTACTCGTGTGAGGGTGAATTTACATGGTCCGACCTTTGTCGAGAGCGACCATATCTAACCGGCGGGGCGTTGGTTTTATGTGAATGCAGGGCGTAGTTTTTGTTGATTTAAAAATACTCGCCAACATGTAGCTTGAAGCAATTTTTAAAAAATCAAGATGAAAAAAGAAGGCGATTGTCCATGACGTCATTGAGAATGACGTAGTTTTTATGGACTGTGAGTTTTTAACAATGAATAATGTAAATACAACAAGGGAAGGAAATGTTGTTAACATTCTTTTAACCATCGCCTCCTCATTGGACAAACAAAGCGTATTTCTTGCCGATCTCATCTGGGGCCGTCCATAAAGAACGTCACGCTATTTTTGACCATTTTTAACTCCCCCTCCCCCTGTCACAAACTGTCACACATCTCGGACACCCCCCCCCCTAAAGTACGTCACACTTTCGAACAAAAATGTTTGTTTTTATTACAAATTAATTAAAATTATATTTAACACCGTGACGTCACACATGGCCGGACCCCCCGCCTCCCCCCTGTCACAAGCTGTCACACTTTCTTACACCCCCTTCCCACCTCTGCAGCGTGACGTACTTTATGGACGGCCCATCTCCTTCATCTAGATAGGCATCTTGCCCTTCTGTTTCTCTCTTAGATTAAATCAGTGTTCGCGCCTTGTGCGGGTTAGCGGACCCAAAGGAGCAGACCTTACCTACAGCTTATGGCCACCTACTTAATGAAGGCTAAAATTCAGTTGTTCAGACACGCATGTAAAAAAACAACAAAGAGCTCCCCTGCATTTCAAGACAACACAAACACACACACACACACACACACACACACACACACAAACACACACACACACACACACACACAAAACACACACACAAACACACACACACATACACAAAACAAAAACAAAAAGAAAACAATCAAACAAACAAACAAACATACAAACAAAGCGTAGTTCACCCCAACACCCCTTCCCAAACAGCTGTTTCCCAACTTTACATGTGGTTCCCAAGTCGTATCACAGAATCTCTCCACCAACCAATTAGTGACCGTTGCACTGCCCTCCACCACAAAGTTATTGACCGTTGCACTGCCCTCCACCAACCAATTAGTGACCGTTGCACTGCCCTCCACCACAAAATTAGTGACCGTTGCACTGCCCTCCACCAACCAATTAGTGACCGTTGCACTGCCCTCCACCACAAAATTATTCACCGTTGCACTGCCCTCCACTAACCAATTAGTGACCGTTGCACTGCCCTCCACCACAAAATTATTGACCGTTGCACGTCCCTCCACCAACCAATTAGTGACCGTTGCACTGCCCTCCACCAACCAATTAGTGACCGTTGCACTGCTCTCCACCACAAAATTATTGACCGTTGCACTGCCCTCCACCAACCAATTAGTGACCGTTGCACTGCCCTCCACCAACCAATTAATGACCGTTGCCGTGGCCCGTTGCGGAGTTTGACAACGAGAAGACGTGACTTTCGCCAAAGTCTGAGATACAAGCAGGAAACACACAGACATTCTCATCTATTGCTCTGGTTTATTAGCCTGGGCGCGTGTAGTAGATGGGGGAGCGGGGTGCGTGGTGGGGTAGTTTTTTTCCATGGGGGTGCCGGGCAGATATATTATGTTACCCTATATGTGGCCTTAAGTTATGAATGAAATTAGGTTTTGAGTGGGGTTGATGCTATTTTTTCGAAATCAGGATTCATAACTTTTTTCACTTTTAAATATTTGCCACAAATTCAACTTCCTAGTAATTTTTTGCGAAATTAATGGATTCCGTACAAAAGAAATTTGCTAACGCGGGCCATACAACAACTTGTATCATCAACGGTATATCAATTTGTATCAACATCGGTATATCAACTTTTATCAACATTGGGATATCAACTTGTATCAACATCCGCACATTAACTTTTATCAACATTGGTACATCAATTTGTATCAACATCAATATATCAACTTGTAACAACATCAATATATCAACTTGTAACAACAGCAATATATCAACTTGTAACAAACTCGTTACATCAATTTGTATCAACATCAATATGTCATTTGTATCAACATCGGTGCATCAATTTGTATCAACATCCGCACATTAACTTTTATCAATATCGGTACATCAATTTGTATCAACATCAATATATTAACTTGTAACAACATCAATATATCAACTTTTAACAACATCAATATATCAACTTGTAACAACATCAATATATCAACTTGTAACAACATCAATATATCAACTTGTAACAACATCAATATATCAACTTGTAACAACATCAATATATCAACTTGTAACAACATCAATATATCAACTTGTAACAACATCAATATATCAACTTGTAACAACATCAATATATCAACTTGTAACAACATCAATATATCAACTTGTAACAACATCAATATATCAACTTGTAACAACATCAATATATCAACTTGTAACAACATCAATATATCAACTTGTAACAACATCAATATATCAACTTGTAACAACATCAATATATCAACTTGTAACAACATCAATATATCAACTTGTAACAACATCAATATATCAACTTGTAACAACATCAATATATCAACTTCTAACAACATCAATATATCAACTTGTAACAACATCAATATATCAACTTGTAACAACATCAATATATCAACTTATAACAACATCAATATATAAACTTGTAACAACATCAATATATCAACTTGTAACAACATCAATATATCAACTTGTAACAACATCAATATATCAACTTGTAACAACATCAATATATCAACTTGTAACAACATCAATATATCAACTTGTAACAACATCGTTACATCAATTTGTATCAACACCGATCAGCTAACTCAACATCATCTGCCCCAAGGTTCCGATCAGTTACGTGACATGTAACGAGAGTCAACCTGACGTCATCATTCAGAATACACCAGTGACATAGGAAGGTCATCAGCGACGAGCACTTGACGAGGGGTCCAGGACGCGACCTCGATGTCCTTAAACCGGTGTCCATGGTGACGTCATGAATTCCCAACGTTAGAAGTGTGGCTACAGATTTAGTATGATCTTAAATAGTATCCTCTCACACTGCAACTGAACAAATGAGTGGTCAGTCTCTGTGGTGGTCAGTCTCTGTGGTGGTCAGTCTCTGTGGATGTCAGTCTCTGTGGTGGTCAGTCTCTGTGGTGGTCAGTCTCTGTGGTGGTCAGTCTCTGTGGTGGTCAGTCTCTGTGGTGGTCAGTCTCTGTGGTGGTCAGTCTCTGTGGTGGTCAGTCTCTGTGGTGGTCAGTCTCTGTGGTGGTCAGTCTCTTTGGTGGTCAGTCTCTGTGGTGGTCAGTCTCTGTGGTGGTCAGTCTCTGTGGTGGTCAGTCTCTGTGGATGTCAGTCTATGTGGTGGTCAGTATCTGTGGTGGTCAGGGCCAGTCTTTTCGGTGGTCAGTCTTTTTGGCAGCTAGATCAATGCGTATTCAGGGCAAAATTATCCTTAATTCTTATTCCAAATAAAGTTTTGAGACTCTCTGATGTTATTTCGCTAACAACGCGTCATGCCGACTTCTTTGCTGCAGATTCCAGTGGTCCGATCAAATATAATTCTTCCTTTGATTTTTTGAAAAATAACATTTCTGTGCTAACAAAGCCAAGACACTCAATGCTTTTCTGGGTGGGTTATTTTCCTGGGGGTTCGTGAATACAAAACCCAAACCGGAACCTGGTCTAAAATGACTTTTTTTTTCTTTTTTCTTTCTCCTTCTCTTTTTTTTAATGAGTTAAATTGAAAAGGTCAGCTTGACCTCTGCTGAAGTTATTCCCGAACATTACGGTATTTAAAGGAACAGGCGGCTGGGCCGTGTGGCTATTTTTGCTCTGTTCTTTCCTTTTGTTTTTTCCAGACAAGAGTTAAGGTTTGGGTGTTGTGTGTGTGTGTGTGTGTGTGTGTGTGTGTGTGTGTGTGTGTATGTGTGTGTGTGTGTGTGTATGTGTGTGTGTGTGTGTGTGTGTGTGTGTATGTGTGTGTGTGTGTGTGTGTGTGTTTGTGTGTGTGTGTGTGTGTGTGTGTGTGTGTATGTGTGTATGTGTGTGTGTGTGTGTATGTGTGTGTGTGTGTGTGTGTGTATGTGTGTATGTGTGTGTATGTGTGTGTGTGTGTGTATGTGTGTGTGTGTGTATGTGTGTGTGTGTGTGTGTATGTGTGTGTGTGTGTGTGTGTGTGTGTATGTATGTATGTGTGTGTGTGTGTGTGTGTGTATGTGTGTGTGTGTGTGTGTGTGTGTGTGTATGTGTGTGTGTGTGTGTGTGTGTGTGTGTGTGTGTGTGTGTGTGTGTGTGTGTGTGTGTGTGTGTGTGTGTGGAGGGGAGGGGTATTCCACGCAGATAAGAATGAACGTTTTCCTTCGTTACAACATCATAGTTTTCTCGCCCTCCACTGAAGACATTTGCCGGGAATGGTTAGAAGAGGCTGTTATTTAAAAGATAACACATGTACCTTTTTCGGTTGGCACTGTGACCTTAAGCATTATAAAATATCCGAAATAGCACGAATAAGGATTGATAGATCAATATGACACGTACTCTACAGATATCGATTTGTGTATGTGCGTTATCTTTAACAGAAAGATGTGCATGATGATTCATGTGCACTATCTTTGCCAAGCAACACCAAAGGAGCAAACTATTCAAGTCGCCGGATGCCATGGTTGATAATGGTTGTATTTATCCAATCAAATCAAATGGTCCTTTTGTTTCGAGATTCCCACAAACAGCACTGCCATGACAGGACGATTAATTGGTTTAACTAGTAGGAATAAAAAGGTTGCACCTGAGAGTGAAACTACGCATTGTATTATTCACAGGGAAATGTTGGCTGGCCGAAAATCTCATAGGAATTTAAGTGTATGATTGATGTTGTATGAGTGATGTTGTATGATTGAAGTTGTATGATTGATGTTAAAGTTATGTACCCCATCAAATTCCGTGTCTTTAACTCGCACCTGTTTGAGCAGCCTTGCGAGTAAAAGGCAACAGAGGAAATTTCTAACCATGTGCAGAGTATTAGATTAACGAGAGCCATTGCAATGATTTCTATCCCCTACATCCACCAACAAACTCAGTGGGCGCAGGTAACATTTTCAAACGTTGACCGGTCCATGGCGATAAAAAGTTTGGGAACCACTGAACTAGAGTACAGAAATATGAGAGGAGTAGCACCAGGGGCGGATGCAGGGGTGGTTAACTAGAGTACAGAAAACAGAGAAGTAACACCAGGGGCTGATAGTTACGTGTATACCGGTCAAAAGTGAAAGATGCGACAGGAGATAAAGTTAAAATAATATAAGGGAGTTAGACGGACAATGATTCCTATATTATGTCTAAACGCGTTGAGTCAGTGGTTATCAACTTTTGGCAGATGTGCAGTCGTTAAACTTTACGGGGTCGCAGCTAACAGTTTGACAACCACTGTATCTGTTTTAACTCACCGTTGCGGTTATTATTGTTTCGTTTCAATATTTTTACCACTCTAAATAAACGTCAAATTTTATTTCTTAAATGATAAAAAATATTAGGTAATGTCATGGGCAAACTTAGTTAGGGTTCATGGAACGTGAGGAGGGGTGTATTTTATTTTCGTTTCCATGAATTATAAAATCTGCCCAGTCGAAAAGTGACGTCCACAAGTGTACAGGAAAAGTGCCATCTGGGCTATCTGGCATATTGTATAGTTTTAAAAAATCACTTGACCTACCCACCCCCCACCCCTAACAAAATTGACATTTCTTTAACAAGTTATCGATCTCTTTGATAGGAGCAGACGACCAGTGAAAATATCAGTTCATATTCGGCGCACCATTCTATCTCCACACCTACCCCTCTACGTACCATTCTATCTCAACCAACCCCATTCTATCTCCCCACTCTATCTCCCCACTCTATCTCCCCACTCCCACTCTATCTCCCCACTCCCACTCTATCTCCCCACTCCCACTCTATCTCCCCACTCTATCTCCCCACTCTATCTCCCCACTCCATCTCCCCACTCTATCTCGCCACTCTATCTCCCCACTCTATCTCCCCACTCTATCTCCCCACTCTATCTCCCCACTCTATCTCCCCACTCCCTCCTTTTTTCAAAAAACTTCTCATTCCACTGAACATCTTCAAAATCCTAACTGTTCCTCCCGGATTCCTACACATCCTTCTTTCTGCCTCCTTTCATCCTTACCTCTCCTCCCAGTACCCCCTCTTTTATACATCCTTCCACATTTAGAGCACTCTTCACCAATCTATTCCTACTCGATACTTAACAAAAACAAGAAAGAGAAAATACGGCGTGGCATTAAATCCTATTGACTAGACCTGAGTACATCTCAGACCAATGGGAGAGCTTCATTTTTGTCATGTGACATGCCCGCACCTCGACTATTGATTTGTAGAATGGAATGGTCTAAATTAGTGCCACATAGCACAGCACCGTCAGTTCCTCTTTTATTTGACAGTATTTAGGATTACCACAAAGTCGTCAATGAAGTTAGTTTGCTAGTGGCGTGTCAGGAGCAGTAGCCAAGTAGCGTCATACAGAATTTGTGTTTATTTACATTGGTCTAAACTCTCAGGCGATAGTTCGATTTTGCTTACCACCACCCCCCCTCCCCCTCCAAAAAAATAAATAAATAAAATAAAATAAAATAAATTAATAAAAAAATAGTTATAGAATACGTTGTTGCGCTGTTTGAGATCATTAGAAAAGGTTTGTGTTGAATAGGTGGGTTGCGATGGCTGGAGATGTTTGGTGATGGGTTGCGATGGCTGGAGATGTTTGGTGACGGGTTGCGATGGCTGGAGATGTTTGGTGATGGGTTGCGATGGCTGGAGATGTTTGGTGATGGGTTGCGATGGCTGGAGATGTTTGGTGATGGGTTGCGATGGCTGGAGATGTTTGGTGATGGGTTGCGATGGCTGGACTGTTTGGTGATGGGTTGCGATGGCTGGGGGATGTTTGGTGATGGGTTGCGATGGCTGGAGATGTTTGGTGATGGGTTGCGATGGCTGGAGATGTTTGGTGACGGGTTGCGATGGCTGGAGATGTTTGGTGAGTGGCGGATACTTGTTGATAGCGTTGTTCGTAGCTAAAGCTTAAAACACAGTTTGTGTCTGCTAAATTAGCGTACATGAGCTCAAACAAGGGCAACATCGGGAGTTGCCAGGCGGGGGTTACTTTAAGTCTATGATTGTGTATGTGGTTGTGGGGGGGGGGTTGTCAAGAGACGTGACCCTTCCAATATTCCCTTTACGCTGCGCGAAAGCAGAGATATCTGACCTACGCCACGCGGAAGTTTAGAAACACCGCGCAACAAATTTTGTTTTTTTTTAAATTAAAAAAAAATTGATGATGTTAAACTATGCACACAAGTTTTGTTTTTGTTGTTGTTTTTGTTTGTTATTTTTTTGTGTGTGTGCGCACGGATCAACGAAGCTTCGAGGGAACACAGGACCCTTCATATGTGCGTCTCGTATTTTAAGTACAGAGTTCGACAAAATAGTTCTTCGACACAAGAAATGTTAAAAACGATTGTAGTAAAGAGGGCGCCAAAATTCAAGTCTTCTCCAGTCATGGCTTGATGTTAATACAGTTGAGCACCTATTCCAACTTTTGCAATCTTTACAGGAAATAACCACAACAAACAATTAATTAAAGTAATTAAAGAAAACGTTTAAGAGGGGGTCAAAGTATATTGTGGAGGGGGAGGGGGTGAGGGAGGGTTTCGTGTTGTTGTATTTCTATTTAAAAGGATCCGCCTATGGCTACGAGCGTAACCCTAAATAAAATCCCATCGTAAAGTTTGAATCAATCTACTACAAAAGTTTTCTTGGTCGTGCTGGCACTCAGTGCTTCATGAAGTACTTCCAGGTCGGCCGTCACGTGAGTGAAGCCACTAACTGGACGGCTTCTAAATCCTGCTACTTGACAACCTCGGCTTGTCCTCGGCGAGAGCGGCGTGACCTCCGACCTTCTCGAGAGAACTCTCCAACCGATTGATTTACCAACACCGACGAATGGTGTTGACAAGTGTTCAGGACGTTATAACGCCACCCAAGGGCGTATATATGTGTAGGCGTCAATAGATCTTGAGATGGGTGTGGGGATGAGGGTGGGGGGAAGTACATCATATTTCAATACAGAAGATTATTAAGTCCTACACTTATCCTTAGCTTATGTAGTCTTGAATTTTATTAGTTTTAAATATTGATAGAGTGTTTGAATTCCTGGTTCAATATGGAAACCCATTCCACGTCCGAATACTTACTCCATCTCTATCTCTCTCTCTTCCACCTCTTTCACTCTCTCCACATCTCTCACTCTCATTTTCTCTCTTCTCTCCCTTTATCTATAGGCCAGTACACCTCTCCCTAAAGAATATCCTTTTGTGTATTTCAGCAAAATCGTTGAGCTTCAGGTGGTTAGTCGATACGATGAGACCAACAGATCGCACATACTTCGCTTTTATTTGTATTATAAAAGTTTACCTACACATTTTTTTCGAGGAAATTCTGTCGGAAATACGACCTTTCCCTACGCTAAGCTTAGATGCCTACCCACCCCCCCCCCATTTCAATACCACACCCACCATTAAGACACCCCCATCTCCACCATTTAGAGCGCCTCCCTCTCTGAACAGTTTACTTTAAGCTTGTGAAGAGCGTTGTCATTGCTAATTGACATCTGGAGCTTAATGCTTCAATTTCCAGGCTGTAATCACGCGTACTCGCCTTCATATTTGTAATAGAGTGCAGTTGTTAAATTGTCACCCTTTCCGAAAATGAGTTTATTGGTAACGTAGAAGACTTGCTCCTTAATCCGCATCCATTTATAACTTTAATCTACCAGTAATTTTTCAATTTCTTGCGAAACATTATATAAAAAAATATGTTTATATTTCCACGTAAGAGGGGACGCATTTGTTAACCTTGTACTGACGCTCACAGATTGATCCTTTCTCCCCGCTTGTCAATCATAATCCTCCTAGCTCGCTAAGACGCGACCAAAATATCCTCAAATACAGAAGAGTCTTAAACGAGTCGTCCATAATTAATGATGTTGTCTATGTCAGCGTGACGCCCAGCCATTGGTGATGCGGTGATGTTGATTTGGGGGGGGGGATGAGTGGGGCATTATTTTAATTTAACGTAAATGTCCACTAGCAGTAATTTTTTTTAAAAATGGAATAACCTGTAAGTGTCTTAATTACATTGTTGATACACAATGTTGTCTCCTGTTGTTTTCTGTAGTCTTCTGATTTCTTATGTTGTCTATGTTGTCTCATGTTTGTTCTATCTCCAGTCGTCTGTCTGTGTTATTGCTGGATGTTGTAAGCGTCATAAGGCCAAGTTCAATCGACAGGACAGCTCTCTCTCTCTCTCTTTCGTCTTGATGTCACGATGACCTCTTCAGATCATTCCATCCCGAAAGATCGCCGAGGGATGAAATGCCAAAAGTCTTTGTTTAATATAAGAAAAATGTTTTCAAGTCACGAGCTGGTGTTCTTTGTGTTCGATTGTCGGAAAATTGAAGAATGTATGCGTGTGTATGTATGTGTGTTTGTTTGTGTGTGTGTGTGTGTGTGTGTGTGTGTGTGTGTGTGTGTGTGTGTGTGAGAGAGAGAGAGAGAGAGAGAGAGAGAGGGAGAGAGATGTTGATGACGTCATGAGATTTGATACAATGACGTGAAGTTAAAAACGTTTGGTGTCTTGATAAAAAAAATATCTGATGCCAATCCCCCCGTCCAACTCCCCCTTCTCTCCCCATCTCCCACCCGCGTCTGCAAATACAACGGCGAGACAACCAACAAGGCGTGAATACCTGACGTCAGGTTAACTAAATGACATGCATGGGACGTAGCCCTGAGTTTTAGACTTTTTATTGCCAAATGATATATTTTATGTACAAAACTACATACTCCTCAATTTTAGACTTTTTATTGCCCAAACAACATTTTATCACACACAACTATTTGAACCCCTATGAAACCTTGGCTATAATAAGTCAATGTTGAGTGATGATGATGCACTAATGTCTGTGACGTCGGATAATGGAATTATTTATAGTATGGGGTTTCTCCAGATTATGGCTACGGAAGCGTGTATGTGTGTAACTACCTTAATAATAGTCGCTGGGTGAATTCACGACTGCATGTGACGTCACCAACACATCCATGCATTATCCTGTCACACTGCTCTTAACTTGAGGATTTCTTGAGTCATTCAATGAATCTTTTCTCTTTTAACGTGTGTATTAAATTGTAAATAAAGCTGTTTTGGGGCCGGGGTGCTCAAAATGAGGCGCCCCCCCCTAAATCTTTACCGTGTTTAGCCAACAGTCATTCAAGTCCAATTTCATGGACAAGAGCGTAGCTTAAAATTACTTTCAAGAGCTTGGATTATTTTTGTTTTGCTCGCCGTTCGTTCGAATAAGATTTCAACAAAATTTTCGTTTGCTTGTTGGCAGTGGCTCACAACTTTAGCTCACTCGCGCATGACGTCACAAGTGTTGACTGCTGATATCATACTCTCCTGACCGACAACAACATCAACTGATCACTCCCCGAGCTGAAGGCGAGGGCCCTATTATTAATGATGTTGACGCGGATGGTTAGACGCGGATGTCACGAGATAGTGCGCCGTGACCTGTGCGTTACTTAAAGTGATAAATGCTGATGCCCGCCAACTGAGCCGCGCTTTGCCTTAAAATTTTTCTCTCATTTTCACCCGAACACAGTTTTCCATGCAGTTGCGAAACCACCGTCATTTAAAGTATGTGAATGTTTTTTTATTGGAGATAATTTGAAAAAGACATTTATGTGGGGCGCTATTGGGGTAAGTGGCCCCCGGAAGGGTAAAGGTATTTTCCGTTCGTTCTTCGATAAAATGCAAGTTATACAGTTGGATTCAAATGTCAACCCTTTATGTGAGGATGTAAAAATGTTGCCAGCGGCGGTCCGACCGTTTTCCCTCCATTCTCCGACGCCACTTGTGATTATTTAATCATGTAATCATGTAAAAACTAAGATATGAATGTATGAGGACTTGTATTTGTGTGTTAGAACGCGTGGTCGTGTCATGAAGCGGGAAAAAAGAATAGCATTAACAAATTTCAGTATGAGTTAATTTGAACATGAAACATAGCATCAAAGTAGGGAATATCTTGAATCAAAGGAAACATACGCTTGATATAAGATTGGAAAAAACATGACAAGTTCTATATTGGTAAGTTGCATCAGGGGTTTAGTGATAGGTTGTGATAGCATACTCTGATACGTTGTATCACGAGTTTAATGAAAGGTTGTTTTGGGGGTATTTTTCATATGTCGTGCAAGGGTATCCTGATAGATTGTATATAGCGTCTAATGATAAGTTGTATCTTGTGTATCCTGATAGATTGTATATAGTGTATAATGATAAGTTGTATGCTATGTGTATCTCTGATAGATATGTATGACTAGTGTATATAATGATACGTTGTATGCATGGTGTACTCCTGGTAACTCGTGCCACCAATGCATTCAACATGACACGTTGCATCGCAGATAAAAAGATCACGATCCCTTTGTCACAGATAGTTTTCACACGATACGTAGTATTACATTGACGTACGTTGTATCATCACCAATAGCTGCATAAATTGTATCACAGAGTGTTCATGATATAAACTGTATTATGGCCACACAGGGCATGATAATGTGTGTTAGAAGATAAATTGTTCAAGATAACTCGTATCTCAAATAGGTAGAAAGTTTTCTCCAAAGAAACGAAGACCCCATTAGCAACTGGAACGATTGGTTCGGTTTATAATTAAAGGGGAAGTAAATCTCAAGCAGCCATGTTGGGGCAAAGCACGTCCTGAACTCCCTTTAGGGGCGCATGTTTATCATTTAAATGTAACCACCCCCATTGCGACTCACGCCGCGTAAACAAACGCTCTCGTGTATTTACGTTATCCACAAATATACAGTCGGGGTGGCGTGGGGAGGAGGCCACCTCGAGAAGTTGACAGCTTCTCCGATGTTTGAAGTTTGTTTCACGAGAGCTTATTTCAGTCACCCGAGCAGTGGCGTAGCTAGAACTTTTGCCGCCCGGGGCGGTCTCCAATTTGCCGCCCTTTTTAGGGGCCATCCATAAATAACGTCACGCACCTGGGGGGGGGGAGGGAGTCACACGTTTGTGACAATGTGTGACGAGGGGTGTGTGTGTTTAAGAAATGTGACGTCACGTCAAAACACCCAACTTTAAATTTACACTTAAATATTTGATTGCTGACACTTTATTTAATGAAGTTTATGTAAAACGCGTGTAACGATATTAGAATGCAGCGTTACACTAAAAACATACTTAAATGGCAAAAATTTAATTTGAAACATGCTCATTTTCAAACAGAATATACGGCTTTTATGGGGGGGGGGTCAAAGCTTAGTGACGCCTTATTGAAGAAGGGGTATACGTTTTTGTGACGACGTGTGACGAGGAGGGAGGGGGTGAAAAATCGGCCAAAATAGTTTGACGTCATTTACGGACGGCCACTTAGTGGATTATATTATGGTTTTTAAAAATTAATAAACATGAATAAATAATTGTAATTGAAACAAAGTAAAGGTGGGAAAATTGTTTACCATTGCATGCCATATTTATGTAAGCAGTAATAAAAGAGGCCGCATAAGATGATAGACCTATAAATACGTATTTATAAAAATACAAGATAATTCAGGCCACACGAAAGTTACTGAGGTCGCACTCGCAGGTGTCCCCCCACCCCAATGAGACAAAACATATTCCAAATTTACACTAAAAAAGCATTACCAATTACTCTTCTTTTATTTTGTATTTATAAATAACTGATTTTTGTTTACAAACAAAGAAATTGTATACATTAGTATGTAAACATATTTATACATTTACTTTCCTAACTTTCATAATAGAAAAATCGTGTATTATGCTATCAAAATTAAAATTATTTGTAATATCTTGTTTTATGGACAATGTTGCAAGATTTTGATGTCTTTAATCACTCATTGTGGAACGAATATAATTTTTATCAATTATCAGTTTGGAGAAGCTCCTTTCACAACTAGCGACACTAATAACAATATTTGAAAAAAATCATAGCAAAATTACAATGTTGGGTACAGAATTTTCCAATCTATACCGTTGAATAAATTTTAATAGATCAAGGATGCATTTCCCCCCGTTTTTCTAACATAATGCCTCTTCTTGCAGTGTAGGTAGAGCCATAAAATCCTGGGTCCTTTTTCTTTCCATATTGAACTGTTCTTTATCAATGTCAATAAAGTAATTTATTTGATGTTCAAATTCTTCCTTTAGTATGGTATTATATACGAATATTTTCTTGCAAGGACACGCAACTCATCAAAGCGTTATTTTCTTTTATTTTATAATTCCATCCATGGATAAAAACATAACTCGTTGTACTTCTTGTTCTCAAGATAGAATCACGTCTTCTGAATTTTTCCCTACTCATATTTTTTCTCCTTCTAACTCGGCGTTCAGTTGATATCTCCATCTCTTCACAAATTGTTTGGCTGATATAACAGCATTTTGTAATAGCACATCTCTTTGTTCCATGAAATGGCTTTGCATTAATTTAAAAAATGACGGGTTCCCATAAATTGAGATAACATAGAAGAGAAAAAGATTGCATTGAATTGAATAAAATTCCAGCATCTGATCTCGTTTTCCTAGTTACTTCTTCAGATGTCAATTTTCCAAGACGCTTGAAATTTTAAAGTATGTCTTTTTCGAAATTATTATGCCTATTGTGGTGTTTTTTAACAGAGAAATTTTAATATTTGCATATTCTTGTCATAAATCTTAATAGTTTTCCATAAAATAGACGAATTCAAATTATTTACACATTACTATTACTTTAATTGGATATGCGCAGAGGCGTCACTAGGGTTGGTGTCACCCGGGGCGGTAGCTCATGGTGTCACCCCTTCACGACTGAAGGGGCCGTCCATAAATAACGTCACGCGAGGTTGCCGATTTTACCCCACCCTCCCCCAGCGTCATACTTTGTCACAAAAACTTAGACCCCACCCCTTTTTTACAATATGACGTCATAAAGCTTTGACACCCCTCCCCCAAGCCGTATTTTCTCAATAAAAATTAGCATGTTGCAAATTATTTTTGTCATTTAAATATGTATTTAGGGTCTGCACTGTAATATCGTAACACGCGTGAAGTCATTGAAAACGTAATTAAATAAATGGTAAACAATCAAATATTTTAGTGGAACTTTTATTTAAAGTTTCCTGTTTTTGATGTGACGTCACATTTCTTAAACACCCCCCTCCTCGTACCACATCATCACAGATGCATGGAAACCCCCCTACGGCGGATTAAAAAAGGGGGGGGGTGCTGAACGGGCTAAAGCCCCCAATAATTTAAGGGCCCCCAAACTTTTTATGAATTATAGTGTATAATAAAGATGCAGGCCATTATGTTTGTACGAATCCCTGAAAATGCCTTGGACAGTCATACGGCAATGCTGCAAATGAGTAGGAAGTATAACGGAAACCAGGCTATTCTTCGTGAGAAGTGCATTGTAGCTCATTATGTGCCGTGCACAGCTCATTCCTTTAATTTGGTTGGGAAAAGAGCAGCAGGTTGTCCTACTGCGGTCAGATTTTTTTGTCTTCTGCAAAATCTTTATACCCGACTTGTTGCATCTACTCATCGTTGACAGGTACTTCAAAAACATATGAAATTGATACATGCTAACAAAGCCTTGTCTGACACAAGATGGTCAGCCTGACATTATGCTGTAAGGTCTGTTAATAGCTCATACCATGAGAATATCGCAGCACTAGAAGAATTAGCAACGAATGAAAATCAGCCACGTGACTGCCGACTTGAAGAAGAAGGATTTCTAAAGGAAATTGAACAACTGGAAGTCGCTATTTTACTTGAAATTTGGGAAACAATTTTAGAAAGGAAGTCTCTCATTGAGTTTGTTAAAAAATAGCATTCTTAATTTTATTCCTATGAAGACAAAGGAAAGGAAAAGTCCGTGGTAAAAACAGTGTAAACAATCTTCAATACTATCAAACAAAAAAGAAAGCGTCAGTTTGATAAAGGGACATCAACAAAACAGTATTCTCCTGGAGAAAAAAATTCAAGATTGAGGTATTTCTGGTAATCATTGACAAACTTTCTTAAGCCCTACAACATTGGTTAGGTGCATATAAATACATCCATGAGAAATTTGGCTTTCTTACAAACCTAACTGAGCTCAGCACTTTCGCCACCCGATGGGCAGCAGCCAAGTTAATGGAAGAACATTCAAGTGATTTCGAAGAAGGGGTCGGGTAAATCCGAAGCAACCGTTTCGTCCCCCCTCAATTTACTAGCAACGCCATCGAGCGGTGCCGGTTTAGGGCCAGGAGCGCCAGTACGGATTAGCAAAAAGTGCCGCGAAGAACGCATTGGACGCCAGCTCTGAGGAAACCTTCCAGTGGGGGTTGCACCCTAGGTAGGTCTTTGATGATCCCCCGGTCTGCGGCGGTCCTAACCATGGAGACCCGTGTGCTTTGCCGGGATGGCGCCAAAGTGGTAGCGGGTCGTAGTAGGAAATTCCACCACCTCCTTGTGAGGGCAACTTAGTGGGAGGCATCTTCGACTGTATGTCCTGGATGCCCAGGTGGCCGCTTCAGAAGCGACCGCTTTTGGGGGGGTCCTCAGCTGTTACGTCCCTTTGGTGGCCAGATGGCTAAGGGGGTCTTCCGGGAAGACCCATAAAGAGCACTAGGCTCGGGGCTTCTGATTTTCTTCCACATGTAGGTTCATGAGTGATTTCGAAGACTGCTTACCTTCAGAATTAGTCCAATTTTCAGAACTCTTAAAAAAGTTATTGTCCAGCCCCAGGCTCAGGGTAAGGAAAAGGAATTAGCACAAAGCGAAACTCAAAAAAACTTGCACAGAGCTAAAAATTTTGCTGCTTTTGAATGAGCTATATTTCACACAGTCCTTTACAAATGTACACATCGCACTTCGCATCTATCTTTCAATGATGACATCAAACTGCAGCTGAGAGCGATCCTTTTCAAAGTTGAAAAGAATATATAATGAGTTAGAATTTGCATGGGACGAAAAGGCTGAATATGCTCTCTCTAATGAGCATTGAAAAGGAACTTGTAAGCTTACTCAGCTTTATTGACTTGATTGAAAACTTCGCCATTTGAAAAATTCGCAAACGAAAGTTGTAGGTTGAAATAATAATCATACATATTTTTCAATAATTTTTGTTATTTCAAATAGAGAAAAGAATTCGTTACCTCATGAAATTTTTTTTTAAAATACGGAATAACGCGTAATACTATTCTTTACGGGGGCGCGTTCGTAAGCACTAAACAGCGTAAGTCGGGATGGGACCGTCGTAACCGGAGGACTACCTGTATATAAACATGCATATCTATGCTTTCACGCCTTTAATAAATATATATATATAAAAAATATTAACTCAAAGACATTGAAATCATAATTTTCCTCAAGAAAAACATCAACAAAGAAAACCCATCTTTTGATTTTTTTTCTTTGGGTGGTGATAAAAATCGTATTCCCCCCACCCCACTGTGGTGGAGGGAGTCGTGAGGTGGGATTCGTTCATGCTGTCGGTGTGTCCAAGCCCAAATGGCTTTATATCTTTTAAAACAGAAGACACTGCCTCTTTCATTCCAGCCTTTTTTAAAGATCTCTCTGCTGCGACTATTTCTTTTCTTTTTTTCCTAATTTGTTTTAATGTTGTTCGTGTGTTGGGACTGTTTTATTATTGCAAGTTAACTGATATTTTTTTTATAAGAATTTTCGCGTTTAACGCATTTCATTGTATTTCTTAATTTCTTTCTAGATTAAACAATTTTTTCATCTTTTGTTTTCTGACATAAAATCGTACACAGTAAAATTTTAGGCTCGGGTGTCACCCCCTGATGGGTGTCACCCGGGGCGGCCCGCCCCCCCCGCCCCCCCCTAGTGACGCCACTGGATAGGCGTAACATTTTTAATGAATAACCTTATTTTAATGAAAAACACAAATTATTTGTGCTACTATAATGCAATAAAAACAAAATAAATTTAATTTTCAATAACTTACCTTACAATAATTTACTGAAAACTGAAACAGTAATATACATTACTACTTGCAAGTTAAACACAATATTTGAACCACCATGCCTTGTAGGTACTTGTTCCGCGCATCATTCTGCGAATGTCGAAATTGCATGTAAAAACTGTCGTGGCGATATTAATAGCACACATTATTCGGCCCAGCGGTGATGTGTTTTTTTTTGGGTAGTTTTCTTATAAAGGCATCATCTGTGACTTATACCGCTTAGTTTTCCCCAAAAGATGAATACGTTTTTTGAGCGATTAAAAATTTTTGAACGATTTTGCGTTAGTTATAATCTCCACTATGTAATCAAACAAATGTGCGGATCAGTTATTAAGACTCGAAATTACGAATATTTTTGTTTCACCTTGGTTTTCCCCCCTTCAAAAGAAAAAGGGCGGTTGTCGGAAATGGTTGTACTTTTCAAATGCCCACAAATGCCGCCCCTAAATGAGTGCCGCCCGGGGCGGACCGCCCCACCGCCCCCCCAAGCTACGCCACTGCACCCGAGCATGAGGTCGAGGGGAGATATTCATCTATTGGGATGTGTCTGGAGCTTAAGAAATGACAGAAATTACTAAGATCAGATTTAAAGCGTGTTTGGAATAGTTTGATACGCCAGAGAAGAAAACATTCTAGTATTTTTTTTGAGGAGTGGGGAGAAGTGATTTGCTACCGCCCCCCACCAGTAACAAAATCTGTATAATATAATAGGGCTATTAATGATTAACTTAAATTTAATCGTTAACTTTTTGAAAAATTAACGATTAATTAATCGTTAATTTCGATCAAAGCCAAAATTTAAAATTTATGATGTCATAAGTAACACTTATTAAACGTTCTTGTTGAAAATCTAAATAACACTGGAATGTCTCCTTCATATGTCATCTTTTAACCAACTACGTAAATAGACAAGTGTATTGAAATTATTTTGTTCAAGTGATTAGCGGGTCTAATTAACAATATAACCAGCCGAGCTGAACAATCATTCACATGGAACTGAGGTAACTGATATGCACAAAACTGTGTTGGCAAGGAATGACATTATAGGATATCGGTGTTCATTAAGTTTCAACCATTGTAGAGGGTTAATGGATTCAGGAACTGTCATCTCCATTTTGTAACGCAGTAATTCATCAGAAGAGCTGTCGTCATTTTCTGTCTCTAAGTCAGTCTCCATTACTGCCATTAGCTTAATACGCTTTTCATTTGGTTTGATAAGTAGGCCAAGTGTTAGAAACATGGTAGGCAAACTTTATCAACATTTTTAACATTCCCGTCAGTCAATAGTTTAAAACCAAAACCATTTTGTAACGCAGTAATTCATCAGAAGAGCTGTCGTCATTTTCTGTCTCTAAGTCAGTCTACATTACTGCCATTAGCTTAATACGCTTTTCATTTGGTTTGATAAGTAGGCCAAGTGTTAGAAACATGGTAGGCAAACTTTATCAACATTTTTAACATTCCCGTCAGTCAATAGTTTAAAACCAAAATGTTCGTGTAATCGTCAGGATATTTACTATTTATCGGCCACTATTTTTTATTATTTTAAAAAAAAACTTTTTGACTTCCAATAATTTTTAAGTGACGGGTCGATTAATCGTTAAAAAAATTAATCGTTAAAATTTGTAAACGATTAATCGAAAAATTAATCGTTAATTTCCCCAGCCCTATAATATATATCTGTGGATTCTTTGGAGCTGCAGCTCAGAAGCCTCAAATAGTATGATACCCAGGGCTGTCTTTGGCAACACACATGTTCGAAATGGTCTACCAGGTGGCCATCGCGAAAGACCAGCTTGACCTCAAAAGACCTAGTTTGGTGACTTTCTCCCCTTTTGACCTTTCGGTCCCAGGACAGGTCTTTCTCTGTCCCGAATCGTGCTTCTCCTGACCTTGCGTGTTACGTGTGATGAGGCTGATAGAGATAAGTGTTACCTTTTGCCTTAATAAATACCGTTGACAGTCTAAAGAGACCTTTAGGAAATACAAAAAAGAAAAGAGTATCACCTTTTAGGAAAAACTCCAGATTAATATTAAGCCCTCAGTACTCAGTGTTATTGCCTCGAAATGGATAGAAATTCTTTCTAAACGTTACCTACATTTTCATTGTGTACAATTTAAGAAAGGTGGAAATGTGGCTTTGGGGGAGGATGGTGTGGGTCCAAATAAAGTGGAAATAAGGAAAGACACGTAATATGAAAAAGGGGGGGGGGATAATCGGCAAGGGACGTAATCCAACAAATAACCTTTCTTGCAAGTTCAGCAGTATCCGGGTACACCTCTCAATGGGGCCATGTATTAGGAGGCAACTCCCAGGTGCCCACAGGCGAGCGATGGAATATCTCAAAATGACAGGATGACCACTATCTGTGAGTGATTACATTTCACACAGACCTCAGAGATGGGGCGGAGATCGCGTTTGAAAAGAAAAATCAATTACTTTTTTCCTCTTGATATTTTGAGAACTGATTTTTTCCCCTCTCTCTTTGTTAAGCCCGTTATTTGTGACGTATTGATACTTCTCGTAGACGGGTGGGGGTCAGGACGGGCATGAGGGGGTGACTTAAAACAGTGCTTCTCAAAGTGGTGGTCCGCGGACCGGTACCGGTCCGTGGGCCATCCGCTGCCGGTCCGCAGATGTTCTCCAAAAAAAAGGACAGAAAAAATTATCAGTGCAGGGAAAATAGTGCACCGGTCCCTGGTGCAATGGAAAAAATTCCTGTCGGTCCGCAATACTAAAAAGTTTGAGAAGCACTGACTTAAAAGAACTAAATGTGACCCCGTTCAGAGCGTGACCTTAGAGCAGTTAAACTTCGTTTACGTCACCGTTGAGATGACTTCCCCTTGGACCTGACGACTTATTTCCCCTCGCCTCTTATACCTATTTACAGCTTGCCGAGATAATAGGGGATATGAGAGGTGGCGACTACTGAGAGCATATCAGTTCCTCCCTCCCCACAGCTTCCCCCCACAATTTCATCCACACATAGTGCCCACACAGCGTTCTCCATACATTGTCCCCACACAACTTCTTCCACACATTGTCCCCACACAACTTCTTCCACACATTGTCCCCACACAACTTCCTCCATACATTGAATCCCACACAATTTCCTCCATACATTGTCCCCCCACAAATTCCTCTATACATTGTCCCCACAAATTCCTCTATACATTGTCCCCCACACAATTCCTCTATACACTGTCCCCACACAACTTCCTCAATACATTGTACCCACACAACTTCCTACATTCATTATCCTCACAAACTTTCGTCTATACATTGTCCCCACACAACTTCCTCCATACATTGTCCCCACACAAAGTCCTCCATACATTGTCCCCACACAACTTCCTCCATACATTGTCCCCACACAATAACTTCCCCCATACATTGTCCCCACACAACTTCCTCCATACATTGTCCCCACACAAAGTCCTCCATACATTGTCCCCACACAACAACTTCCTCCACACTTGTCCCTAAACAGCTTCGTCCCACACAGCGCCCCAACTATGTATCACTCTCCACAACGATAGTTTCTAACAACGCTCAGAAGCCAACACAGGCCTGCCCACAGTTGACAAAAACCCCACACAAGGAGTTCTTACATTTAAAATATAAGTGCTCCCGTCTTTGCTGACATATTCCTGTTTTAGAACCACTGCCTTGATGCATGGATCACGGGGAAATAACTGCAGTCGTTACTTTCGTTTACCTCCCTCGGTTTGATATAAATACCTCGCACAACTCTCGCCATCTCGCCTTTGATGTGAGTTTTACAGAAATTAATTGATTAAGGTTCTCCTTTCAGTGTCCTCCCAGACGTGAACCGCTATCAGCCCTCACCTTCAACCCACGCCTCTGCTCTCCCACCCCCCTCACTTACCAACCGCCTCTAAAATTCCCTCAAAGAACTTCAGAGGAAGACATCTCAAAGAATAAGAGATAGCGCTCACACACTTGGACACCATTATCTGGTACAGCTCGTATAACAGTATCTTATATAACTTATATGAGATTATGCACTCATACAACGTTATCTCATATACATATATCAGACACCCATAAAGCATACACTACTTTACTTAATGCCCTTACACTCACATATCACATAAAAGGATGTCATAATCTCGTTATGTATTAGCAATAAGTTCATTGCTGATACACTCTTAGACAAATATGCTTATTCAGCGCTGTCCCATACAACCTTAGTATATATATTACATACCGAGAAACTCACAGCCGTTGTAATCATAGTTAATAAAGTCATAGTTCATACATCCATTATAGTTCATAAAGTCATATTTCATAAAGTCATATTTCATAAGTCATAGTTCATAAAGTCATATTTCATAAAGTCATATTTCATAAAGTCATATTTCATAAAGTCATAGTTCATAAAGTCATATTTCATAAAGTCATATTTCATAAAGTCATATTTCATAAGTCATAGTTCATAAAGTCATATTTCATAAAGTCATAGTTCATACATCCATTATATTTCATAAAGTCATATTTCATAAAGTCATATTTCATAAAGTCATATTTCATAAAGTCATATTTCATAAAGTCATATTTCATATTGTCATATTTCATACTTCCATTATATTTCATAAAGTCATATTTCATAAAGTCATAGTTCATAAAGTCATATTTCATAAAGTCATATTTCATAAAGTCATATTTCATAAAGTCATATTTCATAAAGTCATATTTCATAAAGTCATATTTCATAAAGTCATATTTCATAAAGTCATATTTCATAAAGTCATAGTTCATAAAGTCATATTTCATAAAGTCATAGTTCATAAAGTCATAGTTCATAAAGTCATAGTTCACACATCCATAGCTCATTAAGGCATAATTGTAGTCTCCACTGGGCCGGCCTTAGCGCTTTGGGTGGGCTCGATGTGAAACGGATTACTCGGGGCCCAATCTGGTTGTGGATAAGGATTATGAGTGACAATTAAGATTTTGTCATAGAAAATAAAGGGATGGGCCAACTACGGCCGCATAGGTTGCAGTGGACTACAGCCGGCCCTGGTCTACCCAGACTTTGTCGTCACTAACGGAAGTCTGCAATTATAGTACCAAAAGTTTTCCGTTCTACTGGCTGTATACCATGTGTGTCTTCCCGTCGAAGGCTTATCCGGATAGCCTGAGGACTGTAATAAAAACAAATTTCCTGAAAAAATGATCACCCTCTCCCCACAGCCATCCCGGCAATTGAAACATTCTGTCACTTCAAAATCAGACCCCTCTCCAGTTACGCCCCTTTCCTGACCTAGGCAACCGGGTCGACCCAAGAATCTAAATAAACCACTCACCTACATTGTCCACGGTTCTAAGTGCGCGTGTAAACAATTTCACTCACGTAACAGACCCCGGCCCCCCGCCATTTAAATCTATCCATCCTCTCACCCCCCTTCCACCCCTTTAATCTTACATTGAGCTCCACCCCCTCCACCCCGAGCTGTCAACGAGGCGACATTAGTATATCCTACACCCCCTCCCTCTCAATTGAAAAAGTCCCTCGCCATACTACTAGCCTGGTCTATACAAACCGCTGTTGTTGAGTCCGTACGACCGTTGCTCGCCAGGCAGCACAGCAAACAGTGAGCGAAGTTCCTCCAACGACGGACTCGGCGGCCTGCTCTCCACGCAACGCCTGACAGGCACAGGGGGAAGAGTCTGGTCATGTGGTCACCTGGCGTGCGTGAGAGGTGGACAATCCACGTGTGGTTTGTTTACAAATAAATATTTTAAATTTTTTTTTAAATTAAACAAAAAAAAACCACAATAACAACAATCACCTTGGAGTATACTTACAGATGAGCAGACGACAAGGCGATGTATTTCATGTGTGTGATGTGTTGCGGACACAATTCCTAGGCGGATATATTCACAGTTGTGCGCTGTCTACAGATTCGTATGTGAAAGAAATTCTAAAGGAAAATACCGGGTAAAACATAAAAAAATATCCCATTGAAGGTGATGTTGTTTTATTGGTATAGTGTAATGTTGTTTGGTGCTGTGTTGTGTGGTGTAGGTGACACAATGAGGTGTCGCTTAGAAAAATAGTGTTTGTGTTTTTCTTTCTCCGCGGATTTACTTCAGTGACGGATTCACGCAGGTGTGTGGTTTAGTTTACAGATCGCTTTTCTTTGGCAGGTTTACTTCGACGGTTTGCTATTACTTTAGTCTTTTGTGAACTGTCAGCGGAAAGACGGGAAGGGTTGGAAGGAGGGGGAGGGGGGGGGAATGGGTGATATTTTTGAAGTAAGATCACGGGAGGTATGTTTAAAATAAATTTTAGCCGGATAGAATTTAAAAAGAAAAAGAACTTGAAAAAAATGACCAAATGGATAAAGGTATTAGTTGTCAGAAGTAAGGAAGTGATCAAATGAATAAAGTTTCTATGTTTCATAGGGTTAGTTGATGGTTTGAACAAAGTATTTACAAGAGGGGGATTGATGGAGGGGAGGGCTGGTTTGATTAAAGTCGATTATTCGTTGACCGTCATATTTACGATAACGCTGTTTTTAATTAATGTAAACTGTGTTTTTTTTTCAAAGTTAAAATGGCGTTAGTGTAGACAAAATACTTGAAAGGCATGACTCTTATTATATTGTTGTTGTTTTTGACGATTTCCACCCTGGCTTATTTGTGGACGACTTAGTATCGAGTAATGGTGTGTCTATGTGTGTGTAACTATGTTTGTGTGTGCGCGCGTGCGTGTGTGTGTGTGTGTGAATGTGTGTGTGATGATGTGTGTGTGTGTGATGTGTATGTATGTATGTGTGTGTGTGTGTGTGTGGCTATGCCTGTGGTTTGGGTGGTTACATTAAGAGATAATTCCCCAGTCTACATAATGTTTTTAAAAGGTGCTCTGTAATTGCATAAGTTTGATTTTCGCTTGGAAGGAATCTCAAATTTGTTTAAACTCTCCTAGTTCACATATTTATATGGTCTTGTGGCTACTTTTTGGTTGATTTCAACGGTTTTTGTTTGTCTATCCTTCCCCCCCCCCGCCCCCATATATACTGAAATCTAGTTATTTAGAGAGTAGACTTCTGAGGCGATATTAAAAGCAGGAACAAAAATCTTTTTAAAAAATCTTATGAAAATAATGTACACTGTAGTGCAAACTTGTTTGTTTCTGCAGTTTAACAAAACATCTTGGTGTCAGTAACTTACTGCAGACGAAGTCTATTATTTTTGCAGTGAGGTTTTTTAAAACACTTTTTCCCAAATTTTTAGGATCATTCACTTACACATTTGGTATAACGCCGGAATGTGTCAAGTATTAAAAAAAAAGTATACCTATAGCTAGAAAAAACAACAACGTATATTTCATAGTATAGTAAATGGGTTAAAAACCCCGGGGTATATATAACCACCTACACATTCAATGGCTTTGCTAGAACTTCCCATTTTCTTTAGTTATATCATCACAACAAGCACCCCAATTATGTTAACCCTCCTTACATCACGCCTCTTAAACTTGTTGGGGCGTGAACTATACTTATATTTCAATGCCTCATCCTTTCAATACTTGGGATATTTATTACATCTATATTCCAGTTTCCGTAAAACAAAAGAAACTATTGCACACCGAAACGCGCTTTTCTGTTGATTTTTGTTTTAAAAATGGTTTATCGCGGGGATCGGGAAATGACCGACGCTATAAATAACTTTAGCTTAAGGGGAACCAACTGATTGTTTCTTCAAGTTCTATGTTCGATGATACAGTTGACAAACACCGTGTCGACTAGAACAGTTGACTTGTTATGAGTGTAAAAAGGTCAATAGATTCATCCGATGATAGTTGTGAATTACCACGGACGTTATGTCGTAGGGGTGCAACTGATGTCATTAGTGGACAGCTTTACGCCATGAGTCTACGTGCGACCCGTGGGCGGTAGGAGTATTATGTGTATGTATCCTACCAACCGACCCGTGCCTACTTATGCATGGATACCCTGGAGGTTGGCGGTGATTGAGTTAACCAACCACTCAGTACAGTTGTCTATTTGATGGTGACAACGCCCACATTGCAGCGAGTCTACTGATTATATCGGCACTGTTAGAATTCTACAGATTATGGCAGCAAGTTACATTTGGGCTTCTTAGAATTCTACAGGCCAAACACAAGGTCTCTGTAACAATCGGTGCATGCGGTGGGAAAAGGGGGGGGGGAGAGTTTAGATAAAACTCAAACACGACATAGTTTTAGGCGTAGTGCGCACGACTGCGCACTATTGTGCACCATTAGATACATTGATAACAGAGATTTTAGCAGTAAACGCGCATGCATACAATTTACATACATAAATATATTAATTTTTGCAAGCAAACATTTTCATTTCCCCCATAAGAAACTTTTTGCATAATACAGTTTTGAATTGACATTTATAACGATTACCGTGTAAAACTATGATAAGTCATTGTCATAGAGTCAAAGTCAATATGTAAGGATTTAGTAAGTATCTTACCATGACAGTCATTCGATATGTAAGGATTTAGTGAAGTATCCTACCATGACAGTCATGCGGTCGATGGATTGTTTCTTGGTGAACAAAGTTGTAACAGCAAAAGGAGATTCATAAGTACTGTGGAACCTCTTATAACGAGCATAATTCGTTCCAGAATCTTACTCGTTAAGCGAAACACTCGTTAAACGAAACAATTTTTCCCATACAATTCAATGCAAAAATACGATACTGTGGTCCATGATGAAAAAATATTAATTTTTCAAAAAATTGCATCAACATTTATTCAAATAAAATTGCTTATGAATTGTTATGGAGTGTAACAACTTGGAATACAATTTAGATTCGAAACAAACAAAAAAACGTATATAAAAATATGAATTTAATGACAAAAAAATAATCCTTTTTAACTAGAAAACTGTCTAAAGACGCTTCAAAATTTGACGATAATATGTCGTAACCGTTTCGTAGACATTCTTGACACTCGCTTTCAAGCATCCATCTCCTTAATTGTTCTTGAGAATAGTGCATATCCTTGATGTTGACCCATTGTAGTTGCGAGCTAGATGAGCCACGCTCACACCTTGTTCTGGCGTTTCAATGATTTTACGTTCATTTCAACATGTTATTTTTCTCTCTCTTTTGATTGTCTTCTTGTGGCTTTTTCTTCGAATACATTTTAGCACAGTTTATAACACTTTGCACATAAAAAAATTACGAATGCTGACTGAATACAAATTCTGTAAAAACGGTGATCACACATGAAAACAATACGCTAACAGACCGAGTGCTAAACACTATCTAATGCATCCGCGCAGAAGTCCCGGCTCACAAATGAATGTCGTGAAAAGGGAATTTCCCCTGTCTGTGTCACTCGTTATGTGAAATGTTCCTCGTTAAGAGAGAAACATTTTCATAATTTTTGCTCGTTATGCAAATTGCTCGTTATGAGAGGTGCTCGTTATGAGAGGTGCTCGTATGTGAAGTTCCACTGTATTATTTTTATTTTTGAAAGCACAAATAGTCATTCTTTTACGAAATATCCACTCTTTCTATACGAAATTTCGCTATACGAAATTTTGTATTACAACATTTTTCTATATGACATTTTTCTATACGACATTTTGCTATAAGACATTTTGCTACACAGAATTTTGCTATACGACATGCTCAAGTGAAATTAAAAACCCTAGTTCGGAGCGCGATATTTACGTCTACGGAATTAATATATTCATATGTTTTTCTTTAAATTATGAACTTAAAGATACTACGTTTATCTCATGGAATATGTTCTTTTAATACCTTGAAGTTTGTATGGGAGTGTGAAGACATAATTCCTATTTGTTTTCAACATTACCTGTTGCTTCAAGGAATATAAAGTTTGCTTAATTTTTCTTTCTTTGTCCCTGTGTTAGAAACCTTGCAGTTAGAGAACCGGCGTAAGACTTATGTGGTTAATAAAACAGTGACTCACCCATAGGGACCGTTACTGCATTATTCATTCAGTCGAAACGGTGGACCGACTCGCGATTTTATTAGCACCCTCGTGTCACTCTCGAACAGGGATAACACTCTGCAAGTTTGCGTATGAATATACACCGCTCACACCTCTGCGTCTCGAGGGGTTCCCCAACTGTCTGTTAATTCTGCATACTCGTGGGGAATAAACTAAATACACCGTAAATGTCGAGGTCAAATATGAGAACTGATTCTGTGTTGCTTCTGAGTTTTATGTTTTTGTGTGCCGCATAAAGGAGATGTTTGTCTGGACTGTCTTTGCAAGGAGATGCTATAGAAGTCAGGGACATCTCCAGCCAAACTAAACTCTAGCAGCGACCTAAACACCAAACATATGCCACGCGCCCACAAGCTCTGCACTCTTCACACAACGGCGCTCATATAAGAAAGAACCTCACGTCAAGAGCAGCTCGTAAGCGCTTTACATGTAGGTTCGTCCTGCGCTCGACTAAGATAGGCAAACCTATGGCGGATTAAGGGGGGGGGGCTTAACGGGCTAAAGCCAGGGGCCCCCGATGATTTAGGGGCCCCCGAAATTAGTATAATTTATTATAAAGGTGGACAAATGTTTGCATGAATCCCTAAAAATATCATAAATTAAATAAATTATTAAAATCTTATCTATTATTAATCTAATCGCTATTCGGACCCGGTAGCCTCACTATCGAAAAACTTGATTTGATTGGCCCAATAAGAGAAAAATAAGAAAATATTAATGAATACTATTTATATCTTTTAAAATTTTGTTCAATCTTCAGAATCTCGTGGTCTTGCGGCGGGGGCATATGTTTGTGTTTTTTTTCCATATTTCTTTTTTTTTAAAAATTATCTTTTTACATTCAATTTTAGTTTTCAGGCAAACAGTTATTTCTTTGTCTTCTGTTTTTTTATGAATCCGATCACGGAGTACAGACAAGTTATGACGAGGAACCAATGGACTACCTAGTTACAAGTTACAGTCTTATATTAGCTGCTAGCAATCATTTTATTTAGAGGGACGCTAGCTGGATTGGGCCCCAGTTTGAATTGCAGCCAGGGGCCCCGTGCAGTCTTTATCCGCCCCTGCGGCAAACCATCATGACGTCACACATCATCGCCACCACAGCAACAAAAAAAAGCACCTCGTGTAATAACCCATCATTGGCACTTCAAATAAGCACCCAGGTTAGCATCCATCTTTTGCACCTCATATAAACAACTCAGATAAGCGCACCTCATACCTTATTGGCAAAGGGGGACAGGCACCCATCTTCTGTACCTCAAATAAGAATATAAGAATGTCTCTGATACTGGTGACCTAAATAACTGGTCGCATGGATGCATTTCCGTTGAAAGTCCGGAGCTGCAAGGATCAAAATCCGTGTCTCAAACTGTGCCGTCACGAGAACATCATCTCACACGTCACAAAAAAACTTAATGCCTTAAAAACATTCAAGTTTCGTTGGTGAGATCAAAGTCCGTAACGCTTACCTCTAACAGTTGCCTGAAGCCTGAATGGCTTCTTAAGTTTAAAAAAAAATAATTACAAACTAATTTGATTTTAGCAGCCGTTAAAATCGGAGATAGGTACAAGACAGGGTTTTTAGGTACAAGAAGCACGCTGCGCATGTCCGGATGTTGATTTAACATCTACACTTCCGTAACGATGGTATTGAAAAAAAACAAGATTGGCTTAAGTGGAAATAAATAATATTGGCCCGGCATTTTATCGTTATGTGTACTCTGGGTTGAGTTCACAAGTGTTGGCAGGCGAGCAGAGATTAAAACGGGGTGGATAAAGTGGATTGTGTGTCGGGTACAAGGGGGGGGGCGGTGATACGTGAATACACGAGTCAGGTTTTCTGGTACATGTTAGACAGATACCGAAACTTGCAACGAGTGCGCAGTTTTCAAAGTAAAAGATTCAGGGATCCCCGAATTGAAATTTAAATACAACTTAGTATTTGGAAAAATCCTAATTTCGAAGGACCATATTATACAACTTAATCATTTCTTAGCGTCTGACCATCACAGTTCTTTGACAGTTTAGCGCTGTGCCCTTACACCGAGGAATAGATTTCATCTTAACAACTGTGCGGAAAGTTACGAGTTTTTTAACACTTACCAGTGTACCGAAACATTTGAATCTATTGAAACAAATGAATATACCGAAACATATGCATTTACCAAATTATATGAATTTGACCGAAACATATATGTACCAAAAACATATGAATATACCGAAACATATCAATATTCTAAAAGTAACTGAATCTAGCAAAACTGATTTCCAAACAAATTTGAATATTGTCATCTGCCGACTGTACACATTTTTTCCTTCAAAACAGAAGGATATATTTTCGTTATATTTTTACAGTTTGCTAATTCGTGTTTGGAATCTGTGTCTCGATGTCTCCAGGCCAATATTTATAACAACATATAACTTTGGTGAGGTTTGAAATAAAACAACAAACTGATGTTTTGTGAACTCCCTGCAATCCTGATAATAATTTAGGATTCAATAAATTGTTTCAATGTACTGTACAAAGTCCACCAAGCCGTGCATTAAAAATAGGGGCTCCGGCAGAATTTCACTTCATAAATTCGGCCAAATCCGTCTTGCCCTTAGAGCATATATATATATATGTATATACATATATTATTATATATATAATATATATATATATAATATATATATAGAGAGAGAGAGAGAGAGAGCGAGAGTGAGAGAGAGATTGGCTCCGGCTCCGGCAAATCTGGAATCCGGCAATTTGTACAAATCCGTTTCCGGCTTTGGCCGTGGGCTATAGAAACCTGTGAACGGTGCTTCACCTATCGCATAGGCCAGCATGGTCTGAAGAGGCAACTCTACTTTTTAAACTTTATTAGTGGAAAAGTTAACTCCCCTAATCAACTAAAATAAATCATTAATCAAACAACCACGAGTTTTTCCAATTTAAAAAGGAAAAAAAATTCAATACCATTTTTTTTGTGACAGACTGCATTGCGCAATTCGTCTGAATTTTAAAATGCTGTATATGTAACATGACCACCTTAACCACCCATGCACGGTGTTGGTATGTGTTACAGTGTACACGACTGGATGGCCGCGATTTGTAAGCCACTTTCAATTTATTCTATGAGAGGCAGTAATCAGAGGTATACCGCTGTAACCCTACGTCTGTGTTTCAATAAATGACACAGTAATCGTAGATATACCGCTGTCACCCTGCGTCTGTGTTTTAATAATGACACAGTAATCAGAGGTATACCGCTGTAACCCTACGTCTGTGTTTTAATAAATGACACAGTAATCAGAGGTATACCGCTGTAACCCTACGTCTGTGTTTCAATAAATGACACAGTAATCAGAGGTATACCGCTGTAACCCTACGTCTGTGTTTCAATAAATGACACATAACATCAATAAATGACACAGAACATCAATAAATGACACAGAACATCAATAAATGACACAGAACATCAATAAATGACACAGAACATCAATAAATGACACAGAACATCAATAAATGAGACATAACATCAATAAATGACACAGAACATCAATCAACGTCCATATTAGATGATCTTATCATGAACCCTCAGATAGACATAGGGATAAAATTACGTTTCTTATTCGGTGTGCATGAACAAACATACACATTCTCGTTCTTCCCGTCAGGAAATCGGACGTGGAATGGGTTGCCTGAGGAAACCATGAAAACCAACATAACATCAACATTTAAAATTCTATTTTAAAAAATGCAGACAAAACATAAACCATGGATAAACGTAGGACACTGTCATCTTCGTATAGAAGTAGCGTCTGTAACAGATAAGATAAGAACAGGATAAATATGTTTTTAAATTTAAAAAAAAAGAGTTGAATTGTAAAAGCTTTCGTCTTATTTTATTTATTTAAAAAAATCTTTACGCTAATTCTAAATATCAATCTAACTCCGGAACCTGCTTTATTATATCACTTATTTATATTAGTAGACTAAAATAATAAAGGGGGGCCAATCTGTACGTGCCAGGCAACGACCACCTAGGGACGTGAAGGTAATGGCGGCCAGTTCTGACTCCACTTGTTTGGGTGTGTTGACTACGAGCTGTGGGTGTCATCTGTGTCTTGCTGTTATTTGTATGCCTCTCTCTCTCTCTCTCTCTCTCTATATATATATATATATATATATATATATATATATATATATATATATATATATATATATATATCTATCTATCTATCTCCCTCTCTCTCTCACACACTCTCTCTCTATCTCTCTCTATCTATCTCTCTCTCACTCTCTCTCTCTCTATCTATCTCTCTCTCACTCTCTCTCTCTCTCTATCTATCTCTCTCTCACTCTATATATATATATATATATATATATATATATATATATATATATCTCACTCTCTCTCTCTCTATCTCTCTCACTCTCTCTCTCTCTCTCTCTCTCTGTCTCTCTCACTCTGGCCTCTTTTTCCCTTGCGCTCTCCCTCTCACATATAATCTCATTCTATTCTTTCACTCTCTCTTACAGTTCCCCATTAAATACCTATTCATCGTCCTCTTTAACTATATACCTAACCACTTTTGACCACCTTACTCTCATATTTAAAATTCAAAAGAATTAAATGAAAGAAAACTGAAAAGTCACGCTGTATTGCTTTAAAAATATTTATAAACAACAACAACAAGAACAACAACAAAATAAAGATAATAAAACAATAACCTCCCTTCTGGAACTCACTTTAAATAAACAACACCCAAGTTGAAGAAATACCTCATCATCAGCATCACATCGACTCATTAGGCCTAATATCGTTCAACGTAATTTGCCGCGGCCCCGACGTCCACACTAACCATTGCTAACGTGGCGGTAACCTGCTTCCCAAACATTCATCTCTCAGTTTAAAAAAACTTCCCTCGGTGTGGCCTCGTCTTATGGCCTGCTCCTTGATTTCATTTCGACATTCAGCCCACACGCCACGAGTAAACAGCCGATCACATCAGTAAATCCATCTGTTGAATATCCCATGACGTTCAATGTGCCGCTTAGAACTTGCAATTATCAAATTGGAGTTGCGCACCCTTTAAGAAAAAAAAATAATGAAATATTTGATTTAATATATGGCAGGCGACAATGCCCTATCGCTTTCTAGATATTAATTTTGGGGCAGGCGCATTAATTTTTTTCCGTCACTCGAAAGTGACAGACGGGTGGAGGGGAGGGGGTGGTTTTATGTCATTGTTGACTAGGCGGGGTTGACGTCATACTCTCATTCACAAAACGGGGCCGGGGGGGGGAGGAGGGGGGCATCCATCCATCAGTTTAAAACTAACAAATCTGATTCAATAAGACGATCTATGTGAACGATGCTGACGACTATCTCTAACCTCAAATAAAATCGACGTACTTTGAGAATCCCTGCAACTAATACTGACCAAAATATAATTCGATGCAGCGGTCCTCACTGCATGCAAGTCGAACATTCCACTCACCAAATCTCGCGCTGAGTTATCAATATAATATCTCTGGCATCGTCAAATTCAACAAAGTTGTTTTTGGTTTTTTTGCACCGTCGTGAACCGCTCTATGGAGTTGCACGCCGAGTGCGTAACACTTGGCAATCCAAATTGTTTTCTATCCGACAACAGCAGAATATTTATAGAATTTTTACGCGCATCAAAATGTTTTTTTGTTTTTTAACGCAATTTCCCTCGGAAAAATTGCGTTTATAGATTCGAAATGTCTGTAACGCTTGCACATGCAACTCCTCCTGAACCATACCAGATAGAAGGTTCGGGTCATTGCAAATATGCTAAGGAGGTCCCAAGGATGTGCAACGGCTAAAAGAAATACAGAAAAGGTTTACTAGACTTCCTGGAAAATCCAAAAAACCCGAAAAAATATCAGTATTTTGTCAATTTCTCGCGAACCTTAACATCTATCGGGTTGAAACAAACGTCAAACAATAGCTAATACTATTTAGAACAATGTTGGAGAAGGAATTTTTAACATATGACTGGTAACTCGACTTCCGTAATTTTAGAAGCAATTTTTGAAAGCAATTGTTTAGTTTAGTTTCAAAATTATTGATTTGAAATGACTTTTAATATAATCCAGAATGATAGTTAATGGGGTTTTCCCGCGTTGTGAATGCTTATGTTAGATTGTTGCGTGGTGCGCATTATATTGACACATTCTTGGTGTGATGTAGCGTGAGGGGATATGACGTTAAGTTTCAGAATTACTTATTTGAATCGACTTTTATAGTAATCTAGAATGATTTCCCTTGCTAAAAACCGGAAATTCCTCGTTGGAAAATTGCGTTGAAATACTAATTTGAGTTTTTATTTCTTTTTTAAAATCTTGAACGTTGTTATTTTTTGTAGTAACGTATCAGGTAAAATGTAAAACATGGATTATTGACGGCGCAAGTTAAAGATTTTAAGGATATTTACCAATACTCGATAAATCCACTGCTCTTTAACTTCAACGAAACAAAAATACTCTGAAATATATTATACTAGCAGACCCGAAGTGCGTTGCAACGATCTCAGTAAAATTAATTCAAAGAAACCAATGAGTGGTACGTTTTTAAAAAAAATGTTAGAAACCAATAAATATCGTTAATAATTGAATGAGGAATAAAATCTTAAACGTTTATGAAAAAAATTAATTTTGGGCCACCGGCCCCGAAGAAATTGACATTAGAAGTTCAGTGCCCTATATTATTTTAATACGGGCTACGAGATATTTGTATACAAAGTTTGGTTAAGATCCATTCATTTTCCCAGTAGCTAACGCATAAACTAATTTTTATATAGCTCATATAAGCAAAAATCGACTCTAACGGCCCCAGGGCCCATTTAGTGCAAGATATAAAGTTCACAATATCTGTTCACTTCAGTCTGTATAATAATAGATATATTTGTTATTATTTATCAAGATCTTTAATACTTGAATGGGGAGTACAATCTTATACGTTTAAGAAAAAAGTCATTTTGGGTCCCCAGCCAGGAAGGAAAGGCCAATAGGAGTTCAATGCCCTATAATATTTTAATATACGTTATCAAGTTTTTATATACAAAATTTGGTTAAGATCCATCAATTTACCCATTAGCTAACGCTTACAATAATTTTTATATAGCTCGAATCAAAAAAACATGACAATATGAGCCCCAGGCGCCACATGAGTGTTACATTTAGAAAACAAAATTGCCGGTTACCATTCCGGGAGTGAACTCAACAGTCTCCAAAAATTTCATGATGATTGGATGAATGGTTTAGTCAGCTATAAATGACAAACATACATACACACCTTGATTTATATATATCATCAACATACATAATTCCCGTAATGGATGTAATGCTTCTTGGTTGTAATGCTGATTTGTTTAATAGTGCGCACCAAAAATTACTGCACTAAATATAACTCTTTTTGAAAGTTCCGAATAAAATTGTTCAATATGATAATAAATGAATCAAATAAAAATAAATGAAAATTCTGAATTACTTTATTTTTTAATCTGATGTCTATTTATTTCGAAAACTTCCGTCATTTTTGACGAGTGATACGCTAGTATATATAGATTATGGGATACGATCGATTCCATTACATGATAACAAAATGCCACGATGCGTAATATCCATCGCTAACAAACATAACAACGTAATGCTGCATATTTCATATACGATTTTTTCCAGGAAACGGTTTAAAATTTTAAAACATTAACCAAGATATATTCCCAGCATTACTACACAAAGGACGGCTAGCACTGTTTGGGCGGAGTGTAGAAAATGGAACAAAAAAACAAACAAGTTATCTATTGCACGGAGGCAGCACTGCAATGACAACACTCCAATGACAACACTGCAATGACAACAATCCAATGACAACACTCCAATGACAACACTCCAATGACAACACTCCAATGACAACAATCCAATGACAACACTCCAATGACAACACTCCAATGACAACAATCCAATGACAACACTCCAATGACAACACTCCAATGACAACAATCCAATGACAACACTCCAATGACAACAATCCAATGACAACACTCCAATGACAACACTCCAATGACAACACTCCAATGACAACACTGCAATGACAACACTCCAATGACAACACTGCAATGACAACACTCCAATGACAACACTCCAATGACAACACTGCAATGACAACACTCGAATGAAAACACTGCAATGTCAACCTGAATACTATTGCTTGATTTTAGAAGCATCAACTCAAGCTTGCGGGTCGATGCATGGCGATCTGCGTGCCCTCTGTGACACGCGTGCCATAGGTTTTGCCATCGCCTGTCCGCAGACTCAGTCCCTTGTCCACCTCGGTATGACGAGTCATCCACGTGTGTGACGTCACTGGTCAGAATGGATTCTTTAACGTTGACCATCAGCCATTTATCGGGCTGTCAGTGTTATTGGGTTACGCGAACAGACTCATCAGAGTTAATTAATCAATCGATAACACATTAACTTAATCAATCGATAACACATTAACTTAATCAATCGATAACACATTAACTTAATCAATCGATAACACATTAACTTAATCAATCGATAACACATTAACTTAATCAATCGATAACACATTAACTTAATCAATCGATAACACATTAACTTAATCAATCGATAACACATTAACTTAATCAATCGATAACACATTAACTTAATCAATCGATAACACATTAACTTAATCAATCGATAACACATTAACTTAATCAATCGATAACACATTAACTTAATCAATCGATAACACATTAACTTAATCAATCGATAACACATTAACTTAATCAATCGATAACACATTAACTTAATCAATCGATAACACATTAACTTAATCAATCGATAACACATTAACTTAATCAATCGATAACACATTAACTTAATCAATCGATAACACATTAACTTAATCAATCGATAACACATTAACTTAATCAATCGATAACACATTAACTTAATCAATCGATAACACATTAACTTAATCAATCGATAACACATTAACTTAATCAATCGATAACACATTAACTTAATCAATCGATAACACATTAACTTAATCAATCGATAACACATTAACTTAATCAATCGATAACACATTAACTTAATCAATCGATAACACATTAACTTAATCAATCGATAACACATTAACTTAATCAATCGATAACACATTAACTTAATCAATCGATAACACATTAACTTAATCAATCGATAACACATTAACTTAATCAATCGATAACACATTAACTTAATCAATCGATAACACATTAACTTAATCAATCGATAACACATTAACTTAATCAATCATAAACCGTATATGTCGATAGCTGTTCATGGAATTAGTTCACTTACATGAGTGTTTTGCTACAAATCAATATTTCATAATGTCATTTGATCGCTCAATAGAGCTGGTTAATACATGATTACGTATCATGTTTTTAATTAAGCGTTTGGATTACGTAAGCTGTATATGTTTTATATTCGAATGTGTGTTATTGTAAATTATGTTAAGATGCGCCTAGTATATATTATTTCTTTATGTGCAGTATTGCAGATCTTGTTAATATGTTCAGTATTGTATATTTTTTTCATATGCTCAGTACTGTATTTTATTTTATGTTCATATGTTCTGTATGTATATTATGTTCTTATGTTCAGTATTTTACATTATGTTCATATGTTCTGTATTTTAAATTATGTTCATATGTTCAGTATTTTATATTATGTTCATATGTCCAGTGTTATAAATTACGTTCATAAATGCGGTATCTAATGTATAAAAGGTGTAATCTGCGCCAGTCAGCTCTGTCCTTGACCCCCTAATAACACTTGGAACAGAAATAAGCTCATGTTTTTACCTTTTCACACATAGCAATCTAAATAGACTTTAAAAAAAAATATTATTTAAATGTATTTTTCTGATTACCTTGGTGAAGAGGGTGGTTTTAAACCAGGTCAAACACCTTCCACCGCCCTAATCTCTACGTGTTACGGGCAAAATGGCCTATCACTTGTCACAGACTTTAATGGGAGAAACTTTAACTTGTTACTTAATTGTTTATCTGAGTTCCTCTAACTGTGCTCTAACAGGCTCCTCCATATTAGGCACAACGTGAAAGGTGTATTACTGTATGGGCCTTCTCTCTTAGTCACAGCTTGAATGATGTGTTACTGTATGGGCCTTCTCTCTTAGTCACAGCTTGAATGATGTGTTACTGCATGGGCCTTCTCTCTTAGTCACAGCTTGAATGATGTGTTACTGTATGGGCCTTCTCTCTTAGTCACAGCTTGAATGATGTGTTATTGCATGGGCCTTCTCTCTTAGTCACAGCTTGAATGATGTGTTATTGCATGGGCCTTCTCTCTTAGTCACAGCTTGAATGATGTGTTACTGCATGGGCCTTCTCTCTTAGTCACAGCTTGAATGATGTGTTACTGCATGGGCCTTCTCTCTTAGTCACAGCTTGAATGATGTGTTACTGTATGGGCCTTCTCTCTTAGTCACAGCTTGAATGATGTGTTACTGTATGGGCCTTCTCTCTTAGTCACAGCTTGAATGATGTGTTACTGTATGGGCCTTCTCTCTTAGTCACAGCTTGAATGATGTGTTACTGTATGGGCCTTCTCTCTTAGTCACAGCTTGAATGATGTGTTACTGTATGGGCCTTCTCTCTTAGTCACAGCTTGAATGATGTGTTACTGCATGGGCCTTCTCTCTTAGTCACAGCTTGAATGATGTGTTACTGCATGGGCTTTCAATATTAGGCACAACGTGAAAGGTGTATTACAGAATAGGCCATTACGTGGTCACCACTTTAACTCCAATTATATATTGCTATGGGTCTTTCATTCACACGCCACGCACATAGGGCCGTTGAAACACGTGTAGCTACGAATTTCATAATATTCTCACATAAACGGATAACAACATAGCCACATACAACATTTAACAACACTTTGATACCCAACATATATTTGTGATGGTGGATTCCTTCACACGCACTTACCAAACATAGACCCTCACACAAGACACATACCCACGCACACGACCACACACATGCCAATAAGAACCAGGACCACACACACTCACACATTTCCTGGGACCACACATTCTCACACACCAATACTCTATTTCGTGACCATGGATTCATCTCACGTCTGATAAGGTATGTCCTGTGTGCGCGTGTGTGTGTGTTTGTGTGTGTAGGAGGGTTACTAGAGATTACACCCACCGACTCCCGCGGTATTAATTTTCCTAATCTCGGTTTGTACCATGATACTCGCTTAAGCTGGACGACGAGATAACCTTTTCTCGCGAACACAAAATGTCTAAGTCCATCTCATACGTACGGGTGTTTGGCTGTTTACATTGTCGTTTTGATTTTATTTATGCGGATGTACATCCTGCGAACCTTCGCGCGCATTGCTTTTTGTTTGATTGTTATTTTGGCGTGAGGCTATAAAGATTGTGCGCAGATTCAATTATGACGTCATGAATATTTGTGTACATTCAATGGAAACCATTTAACCTTTAAACGCGTTAATATGTTTGATGAGCTCAGAAACTGTTTTCAAAACAGGGGTTCGAAGCAGCATGCTGTCTATTCAATAAATTTCAGCGGCAGATTTGATTTTTAGAAAAAATGTAATGTCTGATGTCTATAAATCTTTCTTACTTAGTCCATTATTTGTTGGATATTGCGATGTGCTTCATAATTGGTGAGATTTCCACAATCCTGAAGAATCTCACGAATTTAAGTATTTACAAACAAAAAAATAAATAAAAGGATTATTAAATAAGGGTTGTAATGGACATAGACGCTTCTTCTATACTGAAGATTTTTGCATCCTACGCTTATCAATGCTTTATGTCAAGTCTTGCAATTTTGTTAGAGTTTTAAATGTTGATGAGAGTTGGTTTTCCTGTTTTTCTTCAGGCAACCCATTCTACGTTCGATTTCCGGGTGTGAAGAACGAGAATTTGTATGCGTTTGTTCTTTCATACGGAATAAGTGATTTTATCCCTATGTCTACCTGAGAGTTGTATTAGATTATCTTTGTGTTGTATTTCAAGACATCAATATCGTCATATTTTGTATTGATTCTAACTAATATGTTTCATCCCTGCGGCGCACAGGCTTTTGGCGCCTGGGTTCAGAGAAGAGTCAAGATCAGACAAAGACCGTAAGAAGTAGAACGTCATTTAAGTTGTGCGTGTGTGGGGGTAGGCAAAGACACACAAAAAAAAAGACAAACAACAAAAATTACATCGAAAACAGTCATAGCTAAAGTCAGCCGACACCCTCAACCAATTTCGACCTTAATAAACAATTTGGCAGAAATAACGGACAATTGTAATAGTACTCCCACCCGCCCCCCTGCCACCCAAACCGACCATCACAGAGGAGAGAACAGTTGGTAGCCCTCGCCGGCAGCTCGAGTACTCGTCGAATCTCGTCAAACTCTGATTTAACCAATAAACCTTTCCAGTTTTCCGTCGCGTAAGTTTCCGACGGATGCACTTATGGGTTACCACGGTTACGTGAGGTCCAGGGGGGTTGGGCTGTTATTTATAACTTTTTTTTAAAAAACAGTCATTTTAAAATTTTCTGTTGCAAACATTTGGGAGGCCGCGGTTGTGAACGCCCCGGGACGGCAACTTGTTGGTTTAGCTATCATTAAATAAATGAAGGTTGCTAAGGTGGCGCACTTTTACGGAGTTCGCCCCGGGTGGCATTAACTAATATTACGCAACAATTTTTTTTTCTAAAATAAAATTTCGTCGAAAGCCCCTCCCCCCAAACCCCGTCAGATAGGGAGGGCGTCGTAATCGATGATATAATTAGACTTTCAGCTCAGCGCTGAGCGAACGACCGTTTGGAGCGGGAAAAAAATTGGCATTAGATCGCATTGGGTGCGCAATTGAATTATTAATAGAAGCAATCGTCATGATCGAAGTAATGACGTCATAGTAGTCATTTTATCTGAGTTTTTAAGAAGGTGCATTTAGTTAGAGATTACTTTTTTCCTCTTGTGCTGTTGGCAATTGGCAACGAAATGTGAGTCAAGTGGTTGGAGGCAAGTTTCTAAAAATAAAACCAACAACTCGTCAGAAATCGGTTTAAAGCCATCGCTGGCTAATTGAAAAAAAAAGAAAAAAAAAGTATAAATAGAAGTAAAATTTAAAGTTTAATCGTGTAAAAGTTGACTGCCTTGTTCCACTCGAGTGAATCGTATGTTGAAGCGGGTCGTGTGGTCTGAATAATAATCATACGAGAAAAGTCTTCGGTTAACATTTATCTAAGTAAGCGTGTTGCTCAAAGCGGTGGTCGGCGGACCGGTACAGGTCCGCGGACCGGTACAGGTCCGTGAGCCATCCACAGCCGGTCTACAGAAGTTATCAAGAAAGGAAAGAAAAATATAAATACATGTATAATCCTGCATTTGCAACCAATAATACAAGCCCTATAGATTATGTCCATTTTTCGGCAACAGGCACATAAAATGAAACAAATAAAATAAAATAAATTTGCATTTCGCTACCACAAGAGCACAAAAAATAGTGCACATATCCTGGGGCAGTGACAAAATTCCTGCCGGTCCGTCATACTAAAAAATTTGAGAAGCACTGATCTTAGCCATATATCTAAGGCAGGGGTTCCCAACCCCGTGCCCGCGGGCACCATGGCGCCCGCGGAACGATTCGAATGTGCCCACCACTATTCGACAGAGACATAATATTTTCATAAACATTAATTACAAATGTGAATTATTTTTATTTATTTGTTCGAGTTTTAATTGTTTTGAGTGTCTAAGTTTATTAAATACGTTCGTCTGTTTGCGATATTGTATGTATGAGTGGTTCCTTTGATGACAGTACTTGTCGCAACTTGTCTAGCTGCGAACTTATACTTTTAACACTGAATGGGAGCAATCGTATTGTTTCGTTAATTTGAAAAAAAAAGGTTTGTTTGTTGTGTGGTAGTAGCATTGCAGTGCCGAAAAAACATAATGTTGAACGGCACTTTCAGACAATTCATGCCACTTTTGATGTGAATTATCCACTTAAATCTGAAGTAAGATAGAAACAAATATGTCAACTAAAATAAAGTATAACTGCCATGCAAAACAGACTGTGTTCTCTAGACATGTGGAACATTCTAAAAAAGACACAATTGCTTCTTTCAAAATTTCTCACATGCTCCCAAAAAAAGAAGAAACCTTTCATAAGTTGTTTAAGGAACTATTTTTGACTGGTGCCGATTGTTTGTTTGATGGATTTTCAAACAAACGTGAGATTGTCTCAGCAATACAAGACTCACAGTTGTCAAATAACACCGTCACAAGAAGAATGAATGCAATTTCAACAGACATACAAACTCAGTTAAAGACTGACTTGGAAATATGTGATTGGTTCTCGCTACAATTTGACGAGTCAACAGATATATCAGACACTGCACAGGTAGCAGTTATTGTGATAATGGTATTTAGTAACTTCACAGTAAAAGAGGTTATGTTGCAAATATTACCTATGAAAGGACAGACAATGGATGAGGATATTTATAATACATTCAGAACATATGCCAAGTCAATAAATATGCCTTTGCACAAGCTGTCTCTGAGAATCACCGATGGGGCACCAGCAATGTTAGGTAAAAACAAAGGATTTATTGCCCTCTGCAAGAAGGATGAATCATTTTCAAACTTTATGTCCTACCACTGTATTATCAACCAGGAAGCTCTGTGTTGTAAAATATTGCCATTTGAACACGTTATGAAAATAGTTACAAAAATAATCAATTCTATTCGAGCAGCTCCTTTCCAACACATACTTTTCAAGGCCCTGTTAGAAGATACCGAAGATAAAGAATATGATCTTATTTGCATACTGAAAAGTACGTTGGCTCAGTAAAGGAAAGGTTCTTACATGATTTGTGAGTTTATTTGAAGAAATAAAAACATTTAAAAACGATAAAAGGAAAATTACGATGAACTAGCTGACTCTCGCTGGCTAATTGATTTGTGATTTCTCGCAGACATGGAAAAATTGAATTCTTTAAATATGGAGTTGCAAGGCAAACACAAAAAAAATAGCTGAAATGATACGCTCTGTAAGGTCATCTAAAACTAAATTGGATTTGTTGATAGCACATCTGCAGATCAGTTCTCTCGTGCATTTCCCACATACGAAGAAAATGCTAAGTAACAATGAATTAAAAGGGTCTTTATTTATTAAGGATATTCAAGTGTTAAAACAGTTTGAAGAGATATTTTTCAGTTTAAACATATCGAACCGTTTCTTTCTGTATCAGTCCTTTTCCTTGCAAATAAATGTAATTGAAATGGCCGCATGTATTGCAGATTTTGTTCAAGGTAAGTCAGAAGTAATAGAGTTGGAAAATGTGGACCTTAAGAATGATATTTTGCTAAAATCCTTAATATCAGTGGACTTTTGGAATACAGTGGACAGAGAAAAGTTCCCATTTTTGAAAAAAGCGGCATATAAAATTGAATAATTTTTCGGTTCGATATATTTATGCGAATCATTGTTTTCAAATATGAACTTAATAAAATCAAAATATATATCTCGACTCATCGATGAGCATCTTTATGATTGTTTGCTAACGCATTATCGTCATACTCTCCTAATTATGAGGAACTGGCCAATGATATGTAATCCCAAAGATCACATTGACATATTATCATTATATTTTTTTAAATAAATTGTTTTCTTTGTATTCGTGTTGTTTTTTATTTACTTTGTTTACGTTTTGTAAATATATTTCTATTTGTGTATGCAATTTGAATAATAATTTTATTACTTTGAAACATTTGTGTTTATTATTTATTACTAAATTATGATATAAGAAAATAATTATGGGAAAATGAGAAGTTATTGGAGTTTGTCGATTAAAAATAGGTGGTGCCCGCTACCGTACCGATAATTTAGAATGTGCTCTAGAGTAGAAAAATGTTGGGAACCCCTGAATTAGGTCAGTGCGATCGCCTTTTACAGCCACAATTTATTAACATGTAATTTTTTTTCTCAATAAATTTTTTCTTCAATTTTTTTCGTTGACTAAACTGAAAGACTTATTGAAAGAATTATATCAAGGCCTTACTTTAGACTTTAGACTGTTAGGACCTTCTCAATTGTACGCCCTGACCTGTTATCGTAACACCTGTATTGAACACCAGCTGCCCCCACCCCCCACGGCCAGCAGTCGATGCGCGCACGTGCGATTGGCATTTCCAGTACGAGCCGTAAACTGTTTACAAGGCGCTAAGCCTCCTGGGGGTGGGGGGTGGGGGTGGGGGAGGGGGTTGAAGGCTCGAATGTTCGGACCAGCAAGATCGTGCAGAGAGTGGGGAGCGAATACGGAGGAGGGTATGATGGAGTTGATGAGGGAGGAGATGAGGGAGGGAATGAGGAAGGGGATTAGGGAGTGGGTGAGGGAGGGGGTATGGGAAGGGATGAGTGAGTGGATGAGGGATTGGATGAGGGAGGGGATGACAGGGGAAGACAAAGGAGGGAGAGAAAGAGTGTGTGTGGAGTAGGATGTGGGTGGCGAGAGAGACTAAATCGTGAGAGAAGCTGATAATGGTGGTTACAAGTGCCGTCAGGATGTAAGAATGTTACTCAATGTTGACATTCGGAGAAAGTGTGTGTGGGGGGTGGGGGGGGAAGGGTTCATAGGTCATTTCCATTATTGGAGCAGCAGAGCAATCGTTTGGCACCGCTGACCTTGTAGTCGACCGAATCTCGTTTTCGGGTTCGGTTCCGAAAGTTAATTGCTTTTATGTTGAGATGAATGAGTGTCTGCAAACACGGCTCAGTACCACACTAGGAACACGCAGTCCAGAGTTAACTAAAATTTACAACTAGGCGTAGGCAACCTAAAATAGTATTGTGAAAATAACAAAAGGTATCTGTTATTTCCTCTGTTGTTCCCGTCAGTCAATAGTTTAAAACCAAAATGTTCGTGTAATCGTCAGGAAATTTATTTTATTTTCCGCTATTTTTATCGGCCGCTATTTTTTATTTCTACTTCCAATATTTTGTAAGTGATTGGTCGATTAATCGTTAAAAATAATTTAATCGTTAAATCATTTTAACGATTCATCGAGAAATAAATCGTTAATTTCCGCAGGCCTTTTTTAACGCAATTTCCCATGGGAAAAATTGCTTTTATATATTTGAAATGTCTGTAACTCTTGATCCTGCAACTCCTCCTGAACCATACCAGATAGAGGGGTGGGTCTTTTGCAAATATGTTAAGGAGGTATCAAGGATGTGCAAGAGCGAAAAAATGCCGGAAAAGGTTTACTGGATTTCCTGGAAAATTTAAAAAACCGACAAAATATTAGTATTGTGTCAATTTCTCGCCAACCATAACAGCTATCGGGTTGAAACGAACGCCATACGATAGCTAATAATATTTAGAACAATGTTGGAAAAGGAATTTTTGAAAAATCTATTTTTGTTCGACTCCCGTAATTTTAGCAGCAAATTTGTAGATAGCAATAATTGTTTTTTTTACTTTCATAATTATTGATTTGCAACGACTTTTAATGTCATCTACAATGATAGTTAATGTGGTTTTCCCGCTTTGTGAATGCTAATGTTAGATTGGTGCACGGTGCGCATTATATTGACACATTATTGGTGTGATGTAGCGTGAGGGGATATGACGTCATTTATTGTTTACTTTCAGAATTACTGATTTGAAATGACTTGTCAATTCTCTGTTGGAAATGGAGTTTAAATACTCATTCGAATTTGTTTATTACTTGTTTGATGTCCACTTTGACTTGTGTTTATCATACTCAATGATCTATGTGGTAGGCGGAGTTTGAATGTTAAATGGAAACATAACATAATGGGAGATTGTACAATAAATAAGGATAGTTAGGACCAAGTGATTTTTTTTTAAATAACTCTATCCTCAAATATTAGGCCTCTAAAGATCATATCTGGATTCAGGGCCGTCTTAACGCTTAGGCCCGTTGGGCATTTTCCCGGGTGCCCACGAACATAGGGGCCCCATGGGACTATGTTTATTTATATATATTATGTATTTTTATTTTTTATTCTTGCGGGGAAGGGGCTCAACATTATTTCTTTGCCCGGGGGGCCCAAACTGGTGTAAGGACGGCTCTGTCTGGATTACGAATTAGTTTCACATTTTCAAGGCATTGCTGAGCACATTGAATGTATTTTTAAATGGTGTCATTGTTAACAAGACAGAAACTTGTGCTGGGCTTAAAGTAGGTTGTTGATTTCTATGCATTACAAAAAATCTAATTAAGCCAAATTAAAAGAAATGTTTAAAAAAGATGCAAATAATTTTGACAGGACACACAAAGGCGCGTCTTGGAGTTGGGGGAGGTAGGGTTAACAAGCAAGTATGGGCGTGGCCTGTAACGTACGTGACGTGACGTCGATAACCTAAACAAGGACGTCACAGCAAACAGACGGAATCGTCACCGCCTCGGGAATCGTGCATTTGACGTGGTAACAACTCGGACTGTCTGTCGGGAGGGGGGGGGGTTGAGGGGTGGAGAAGGGGGGAAATTAGTTTGTCAGTCGTCAGTCTGTGGTCCTTGTAAACTGTGTCAGATATAATTCTTAAAGAGATCCTTATATTGGCATGGAGAATGCGATGAACATTTTTGATGTATGAAGAACAAATGAAATGGGCCGACATTACTACGGCAATGATTCTTTAGCAAATGCAGGTTGGTGGTTGCTGGCTGTATGAGGCTTTTTAAACTAATCACAGCGTTGGTCTGCGTGGTGGGCACTATGTGATAGGTTGGACATTGGGCTGGTCGAGAAACCGCAGGTTATGTGGCTTTTGTTAGGTTCTGTGGCTTTTGTTAGGTTCTGTGGCTTTTGTTAGGTTCTGTGGCTTTTGTTAGGTTCTGTGGCATTTGGTAGGTTCTGTGGCTTTTGTTAGGTTATGTGGCTTTTGTTAGGTTATGTGGCTTTTGTTAGGTTCTGTGGCTTTTGTTAGGTTCTGTGGCATTTGGTAGGTTCTGTGGCTTTTGTTAGGTTATGTGGCTTTTGTTAGGTTATGTGGCTTTTGTTAGGTTATGTGGCTTTTGTTAGGTTATGTGGCTTTTGTTAGGTTATGTGGCTTTTGTCGGGATGGAGGAATGAGTCTTTAGCTACTACAGGATCTGTATTTACGCGCTTACAACACGTATCTTCATCTTATGAGAGCAAATCCTATCGAACCAACTTACAAACCACATTAGTTCCTGAGTACATGTCCGTGGTCACATGTTGATGCACGCATAAGTAAAGCTAGAGTTAATATCTATGTTTATTCTGTGTCTGTTTGCAATTAACATTCTAGGCAAATGTAATGACACATTAGTGGTCGCACCTGGCAGTTTGAATGTGATAGCGTCCTTCGAGGTGTGATAACTCCCTAATTACCAAGTCCTCCCTTCCGACCTAGTGGTACATCCCTGCCGACCAAGTGATACATCCCTGCCGACCAAGTGGTACATCCCTGTCGAACAAGTGGCACCTCCCTTCCGACCAAGTGGTACCTCCCTTCCGACCAAGTAGTACCTCCCTGCCGAATAAGTGGTACATCCCTTCCGACCAAGTGATACATCCCTGCCGACCAAGTAGTACATCCCTTCCGACCACGTGGTACATCCCTGCCGACCAAGTGGTACCTCCCTTCCGACCAAGTGATACATCCCTGCCGACCAAGCGGCAATATTCCACAAACAGCATTGTTTCAGTTAAAAATGGGTGCTTTTTAATGCGACCGCCTTAAACACTAGATCCTAGGCAATTCGTCCTTGACCGTCGTCTGCTTAATCACGTCCCTGTGTCAGGATAAGGAGTGCTGATGTCATCTAATGACATAATGTTCGTGTCATTTTACACGATGGATCGGAAGGGGGGAGAAGGAGAGAGGGAGTGATGAATGAATGCGTGATGGAGATCGTAATGAAGAGATCGGTGAATGGAGTGACGGAGGGAGTTATGGAGGGAGGTAGATATGGATGGCATGACGGGGGGAGTTATGGAGGGAGGTAGATATAGATGGCATGACGGAGGGAGTTATGGAGGGAGGTAGATATAGATGGCATGACGGAGGGAGTTATGGAGGGAGGTAGATATAGATGGCATGACGGGGGGAGTTATGGAGGGAGGTAGATATAGATGGCATGACGGAGGGAGTTATGGAGGGAGGTAGATATAGATGGCATGACGGAGGGAGTTATGGAGGGAGGTAGATATAGATGGCATGACGGAGGGAGTTATGGAGGGAGGTAGATATAGATGGCATGACGGAGGGAGTTATGGAGGGAGGTAGATATAGATGGCATGACGGAGTGAAGTAGACATGGATGGCTGATGGATGAGGGACACAAGGATTGACTGATGGATGAGGGACACAATGATTGACTGATGGATGACGAGATTGAGTGAGTGATGGAGGGAGAGGTGGACGAGTAGCTGACCACGTTAGAAACAATCAGTCCCTCGACAGCATTATCCCCCAGACCCAATCTAAACCTCGATAGTTCTACCATCCATTATTCTTTTCATTCCTCCACAAATTACTTGCCCCTGTATCCCCCAAAGCTGCCAGTGAAGTCAATAAAGCTGACCCCTTCTTCTCTCCATATTCTTGCTTTAATAAAAAAAAATTGAATAAGAGTCTCCCCTCAAAATAAACATCTAGGAATGATTCACGAATCTCGCACACGTACTTTGGCCTTTGAAATTAAAACAGCGATGCTATTTATCTCAATTATTTTCATATTTTTAAAACCCAGCGTTTGAGTGAAGGTGAAAACTTCAAAATCATCAAAATTTTGTTTACAGAGTGAGCGGCAGTTGTTGTAAATACAGTTATAAGGTAGGCATCGACATAAAAACACTTTTCGTATTCCATATGCAAGAATAAATATAAATAAATTATCCTGAGGAAACCAGGAAAACCAACACTCCATCAACATTTAAAACTCTCAGTATTGAGTTATGTTGCAAATCATGAGGTACTAACGTTATAGAACCCTATTAGCGAGTGATAAGTACACTCTGATAGTTCATGTTAAATTCACGTGGAGTATCAGCCGGCTTATGCTACTAAGGCGTAAATATTCGGAGCAGGGAACGTTAAAGCAACAGAGTTAGAGTGGGAGACTGAATGGGAGTGGGAGAGGGAGGTGTTTTTATATTCAAAAGAAGTGTCTATATTCTGTAGTTGTCTATTTTCCTTCGTTACTACTGAAAGTACTAACCTTAGCCATGCCACTGCTAACCTTAGCCATGCCACTGCTAACCTTAGCCATGCCACTGCTAACCTTAGCCATGCCACTGCTAACCTTAGCCATGCCACTGCTAACCTTAGCCATGCCACTGCTAACTTTAGCCATGCCACTGCTAACCTTAGCCATGCCACTGCTAACCTTAGCCATGCCACTGCTAACCTTAGCTATGCCACTGCTAACCTTAGCCATGCCACTGCTAACCTTAGCCATGCCACTGCTAACCTTAGCCATGCCACTGCTAACCTTAGCCATGCCACTGCTAACCTTAGCCATGCCACTGCTAACCTTAGCCATGCCACTGCTAACCTTAGCCATGCCACTGCTAACCTTAGCTATGCCATTGCCTTATTCACAGTGCCAAGCCGTAATCCACTTCAGATTCAGTGCTTGATGCAAATTTGAGGTGGGCGAAATGTAATATAAATTACGTTCCATATATCTGACATTAAATACCTTAAATCATATATTAATTTAGGATTTTGTTGGACAAGCCAGATCTCTCCGAATCTCCTAACCCCGCCCCCTTAATTTCAGGCTTAGGACAAACTGAGTCCCCTATAGAATGGATATTTTTTTGGTATGATTCTCATGTTTTTATTACCACTGTTAAAAGTTATTGTAGTTTAACGGAAGTTTTTAAATCCCTTATATTAACTTCACCGCCGTCTCTCTCTGTCTGGCTGCCGTTCGACGTCAGGCAGGCGGGCGGAAAAACAAAAGTCAATAAATAAAGGTAAAAAGGATTTTTTAAAACTACGTTTTTATAAGTGGACTAAAAAGAAGAAAATAATTTAAAACTTATAAGTTCAAGTACTTTGATTTAATATGACTAAAAACGTGGGGCGGGCGCTTATGAGGTTTAAAATATGCGGTTCACTCATCCTCTCACTTATAGATCTCTCTTTTGCCTTCTAAATGATAAATCTTTAATTTTTTATACCAAACACCCGCCCCACGTTTTTAGATGTTTGGCTTCTTGTATAAAGTTTGTTCTTTGGAGTCTTTTTGTTGAGTAGGATTTTTGCAGCTTGGGTTTTAGAGGGTGATGTCCTGATGCTTCTAAATTGGTGAACTGTGTTAAGGTTTTGGTTTCTCGTCTAACTTCCATAGAGCTTAGGGTAGCTAGGTCCTCCATTGCTCTGATTGGGGTAGTTTTCATTGCTCCTGTAATTATTCGAAGCCCTAAGTTTTGAACTTTGTCTATTTTTTGGAGGTTGGATTTGGCTGCTGTGCCCCACACTGTGGATTCATATTCTAGGGTAGATCTTATATAGCTGGTGTATGTTTTTTTTCAGGATGGAGTGGTTTGCGCCCCAGTCTGAACCAGCTAGTTTTTTCATCAGCGCCAGTCTTTGGATTCCTTTTTTTTGTGCATTATCTATTTAGTGTCTCTAGGTTAGCCTTGGATCAAACGTAACTCCTAGATATGTCGGATTGTCATTTTTTTCCAGGACTATTTTGTCTAAGGTTAGTTTGATGCTTTGTTGTTTGGTTGAAAGGGAGAAGATTGTGTAGGTAGTTTTTTTGGAATTTATGGTCATACCCCATTCCTTAGACCATAGGTTGAGTTTGGTCAGTGCTTCTTGTAGCCTAAATTTTGAAGTGCCTATGTATTCTTCTGTGCTAAGTAGAGCCAGATCATCAGCGTACATGCTGCCTTTTACTTTTCTATAGGTATAATTTGTAGTAAGTCGTTTATAAAAATTAGAAACAGTGTGGGGGACAGAACACCTCCCTGGGGGACTCCATTGTGTATCGTAGTTGAGTTGCTCCTTTTTCCTTGCATTTTGACTAGAGCCTTGCGATTAGTTAAATATTCTGTGATCCAGTTTAACATTCGGTGGGATACATGGGTATTTTGTAGCTTTAGAATTAGACCTTCTTTCCAGACCTTATCAAATGCTTTTTCTAGGTCAACCCAGACAACGGTAGTTGATTTCTTTGCCTGGAAACCAACTTCTATTTCTTGGGCTATGTATGCTATTTGATCTTCCGTTGATCTGCACTTCCTGAATCCTGCCTGTTCATCTGCTAGTAGATTTTCGGATTCAAGTATCCACATCAGCCTATTATTAACCATCAGTTTGCAGACGCAACTGGTTAGACTTATTGGGCGGTAGCTGTCAACTTGGCTCCTTGGTTTGCCAGGTTTTGGTATTTGAATCATGATAGCTTTTTTCCAAATAGTTGGGATTTTTCCAGGCTCCCAGCTGGCATTGGATATTTTTAGTAGTTTTTTCTTAGCCAGGGATCCTAGGTGAATGAGCATATCATTTGAGATCTTGTCTGTTCCTGGAGCTTGTTTTGGGTTTGAGGAGTTTCAAAGAGTCCTTGAGCTCTTTCATACTTAGGTTTGCAATCATTCCATGAGAGTGTGGTGTAGCCATTGTCTGAGAATTTTCTATTTTATCTTTAACTCATTTGGATCTTTGTTCACTGATACTGATATTACCCACGGTAAAAAGTGGGTTAAAAAATTTTGAGCAGCTTCACGGCCTGTCAGTTTTTTATTGTCTGCTTCTAGGACTATTGGAGAAGATTGGTTTTCCTCTTGGTTAAGACTTTTTGCAATATTCCATAGTTTATGTCCATCTCTGTCTACATTTAGTTGTTCAGCTTTTTCGTGCCAGCTTTTCCTTATAGAAGAGAGAAATTCCTTTCTGAAGATTGCATTTGCGGCTTTTAGTTGGATATTGTTTTCTGCTGTTGGGGATTTTTTTTGCTAGATTTCTTGCGTTGATGGATTCGATGTGAAGTTGTTCTAAATGTTGAGACCAGTTTAGTATGTAATTTATTCTGGCTCCCCTGGGGATAGATTCCTTAGCGGCTTTAAGGAGAGCTCCAGAGAAATCAGAGTAGGATTTGTTTAGCCGGTTTGTTTTGCAGTTGATGTTCGTCACATATTCATCTGTTAAGCAGGCAAAGAGATCCCAGTTTGCTTTCTTGTAATTCCATCTAGGAAGGGTGGAGTTTTCTATGGGCAGTTGAATGGTTTCTATGTGTATGAGAATTGGTCTATGGTCACTAGTAGCAAGTTGGTCAGCGACTTCTCTTTTACTTCCTTTGGATAATTTGTTTGTAGCAAAGGCTAAGTCTGGTGTTGATGTTGTCATCCACACTCTGGAGTAGAAGGTAGGAGTGTCTTCTGGTTGGTTTAGGAGAATTAGACTGTTTTCAGTTTGCCATTCCTCAACTTCTTCTCCTCTGGCGTTTAGGTCTGAGTATCCCCAACTCTGGGAATGGCTGTTCATATCACCCAGTATTAGATATTCTTCATTGTTTAGAATTTGAATTCTCTCGAGTTCTAGTTCTTTGTCTGGTGGGCAGTAGCAGTTGAAGACGTTTATGTCCCCTCCTGGGAGGATTAGCTTGGTCCCCAATATTTCTGATTGAGTTGAGTTGGGTATAAAGATATCTGTAGTTGGTATGTTGTTTTTAACTAAGGTTAGAATTCCCCCTTTGGTTCTGTTTTCTCTGTCTTGTCTTAGACATGTATATCCTCTAATAGAGAAGCGCAAGTTGTTGTTGAGGTGCGTTTCTTGGATGCATGCCACATCTATTTCATTTTTATGTAGGAAGATCTTTAAGGCTTCTTTTTTCTTTTGGATGCCCTCTGCGTTCCATTGTAGAAAGACTAAATTCTGTTTAGTTTTTCTTATTTTAATTTGGTCAGTAGGGTTTACTTCCTTTTCTCTGCTCCTGACTCCACGAGCAGAGGAGGAAGAACCACCAGCTCGCTTGGGTGGGCTCCTTCGAGGCGGAGAGCCCGGGCCCCCTACCTGCGCGGCGGGATTCCACAGGCAGGACGCCACAACTATTTTTGTTAACTGTATTTCCTCCATCATTTTGAGTTTTGCGTGCCGACGAGTTTTGCGCCAATTGGCCCGTGGTCTCCGACTTCAGCCTGCTGTTTTTCTGGATGTGCTTCCATAGCCTTTGGTCAGCCAAGACCATCTGCAAGGCAGCAGTTGATTTTTTTTCGGAGTTTTCTCTCCTAGATGAATTGCTATCCCTAGCTGACGGCCTCATCTGTCCGGGTTTAGAGTTTGAGCGCTCTATGTTCGCTTTTTGCAGTCATTTCCTTGGGTTTATGAGGCATTTTTTAAAGGGTATCTTTTACCACGGGATACCCCACCTCACCCTCCACGACAGCAAACCAGTTGATCCGCGGCCGCTTATTCAATATTCACGGCTAACCTTTATATCTAAAGGTCGTTCCTCTATCCACCGCCTGAGGACGCGCTTGGTAGGAGATGATAGCTCCCCCAAGATAGCGTCTGTTATTGTTTGCATTTTACGGGTCACTGGAGTTCACTCCCGCCATCCATGACCACATCCTCGTGTTTACAGCAAAAGAATTCAGTCGCGTTCAGTCTGTAAATGTTTGTCGCGCGATGGGTATTATATTTAACAAAATCAATAATTTTAGTTATGCCTCATATATAAGGGATTTATAGTCAAAAACTTTGTTTTTACGGGTCTTTTTTTTTATTGAAAGCCTCGCTCGTTATTGTAGTCGCGAGCTGTGTCGTCACCATCATTCATAATGGCGGCAGCGTATATTTTTTGGGTACGTTCCCATTATTTAGGCGTTCATGTCTGGCCCAAGTGGCGGCGTCTGTTCTTTGGATGCGTTCCCGCTCGCTAGACGTTCATGCCTTGCCAAAGCAAATTAGCTGACAACGCCATCGGGCGGAGGAGCCTCGTTTTCATGGTCTTATCAACCGGAAGTTGTAAACTGCTGGAAGGTCGACATCCTCAGTGGTATCGATTTGTTGTTTGGGTTTAGTTTTTGAATGGATTGATTCCAATGTAACAACATTGATTCCCGATACCACAATCTAGGAGAAATTGTGTCCGCCTCTGGAATATTAATCGAATTTTTTCTTTGATCTCAAGTCTATGTAATCTATTTTTTTGAGGGCAGATTTATAATTAAATAGAGAAGTTAAAACGATTTAACATTTTAAAAAATCATAATATAACAAGCACCAACAAAAAATGATGTTTAAAAAAAAACAATTAAAAAAATTAAAAGGAAACGAAACAAAGACTAACATACAGGCCTTTATAGATTTCTAATCTGATGACAGCTGATACGGTCCAACTGGAACAGATCGCCCTCGAATACTACTAAGACCGCGTTTAGCGGGCGATATCTAGGCTGTTTCCATATTGACAGAACTTAATTGTCCTCGTCTGGCGGCGAGATCTCTGACCCAGATAAGCTTAAAGTCAAGCAGACGACATACAGTTTGTGATCCCACGTGATCGATACAAAACGGTGTAACCCATCGTTTCCGCCTCGTGACATTTCGCTCAAACCACTCGTTGGACAGATTCACTGTTTCAGATTGGCACTGTACCTCATTCCCCACCCCGCCCCCATACAGAACCTTACAAAAGCCACAGAATGGACATAACACCCCCATTCCACACCCCACCCATAAAAAAATCATATTCCAAGCTTGGTTTACTCCTAGTTTAAATATAACTAGATACCACCCGCGGCGTAGCATACGCTGCAGACTTGCTCATATATAATGCAACGAAAGGGGGAAAACGAACACTAACGTCAGCAGGAAGAAATTAGAACAGCGCGATTGAACGTTGGGGGCGGGGGGGGGGACGTCACGAGACATGCGCACTGCGGTTATTGTTACCTACCCCCCCACCCTGCACCACCCTCGCTGGCAAACCATAAACTGTGATAGGTCGACCCTAGCGAGGGTCATTCGTCATGCTTATTTGCTCGCGTCTTGTGATTGTCCTAATTTCTGTTGAATTAAATATATAGAGAGATGTTATGAGCTTAGATTTCTTCGTGAAGGTAATACACTAGTTCTCATAGTCAATCTTAACTCTACGGTGTGTTGGTTCATGCGCTAAATAACAAACTCATGTGCAAATAAATAGTGGTAAAAAAAATTATTTTTAAAAACCACGTTTTTATAAGTGGACTAAAAAGAAGAAAATAATTTAAAACTTATAAGTTCAAGTACTTCTATTTAATATGACTAAAATCGTGGGGCGGGTGTTTGTGAGGTTTAACATATGCGGTTCACTCATTCTCTCACTTATAGATCTCTCTTTTGCCTTCTAAATTAGAAATCTTTAATTTTTATACCAAACACCCGCCCCACGTTTTTATTCATATTAAATCGAAGTACTTGAACTTATAAGTTTTAAATTATTTTATTCTTTTTAGTCCACTAATAAAAACCTTTTTTTTTATAAATATTTTTTAGCTCTATTTATTTTACCAAACACCTCATCAGCGCCCGCCCAACGTTTAATAACAAAGCGATGATGAGTTCACGCCCGTGAACTTACCACGTGAAATGAAACTAGGGCAGGCGGGTAGAGAAGCTTATATCAAGATAAACTAAGAAATGAATTAATTTAATTACGGTACATTCGATCGATCTGAAATTTCGATATAATGGATTTTCATTGTCATACAAGATCTATCTGTGGTAAAATTTTGAGCTCTCTAGGACCATCAGAAGTGGTTTAATTTTACGTTGGCATGTTTGAAAAAATTGTGGACAGACAAACAAACAATGCCACAGGAACGAAAGCGAGTTAATAAAACGTGGTTAAAATACAAAGCATCCACTTTTATGTGTGCGCATAAAACATATAGTATTATCCCTATCTAAATTTGCTGCGCGAAAATTAAAATCTGCTGCGCGGCTTGGGTTAGATATCTGCGCGGTCACGCAGCGTAAAGGGAACATAGCTCATGTGATCTAGTGCATGAATCAGTTAATTGTTCTCTCAAAAGGTTCGTTGGTCTGTGTGCACAATAACAAACACATATATTATATTTTCCTCGTTAAAAAATTTTCTGCGTGATAATAATTCTAAATTGCTGCGCGGCGTCAGTCGCAGCCGCGCAGATTCAAGGGAACACTGCATGTAGCCAGGGGCGGATGTCGTGGAGGCCTGGGCAAAGTTCTAACATCCATTCAGAGAAACCGGGGTACGCGGTAGTGTTTATTGACTATTTATCAGTGGCGCATACCCAACCCCACCCCAACCCACCAAACACGCCCCTGAACTGTAAAAATATATTTCTCCAACATTCGCAATTGACAAAATAAAAATACCAATGACATTGCAAATCAATCAGATGTTCATATCTTCCCTGTTTGAGAACCCCTGTAATAGGGTGTATGCATTAGTTACAGGATTAGGAGGAGATGCTATACGCGGATAGTGATTTTCTGAGCTGCTAGAGTTTAAAAATAATGATCTTATGAGTAGCTTTAGTTTTTATGAGTGGTGATGTTTGGTAGAATGAAACTCTTGTCGTTTAAAAACAATCCTCATTTGTTGTGTGAGAGAAAACTCTAAATTCTATTTCTTTCACGTCAAAAGGTCTTATACAAAATCTAACCGCTGTTTCCATTTCTCACTCTCTTTCTCTCTCTTTCTTACTCCATTCTCTCTCTCTCTCTCTCTCTCTCTTTCTCTCTCTCTCTCTCTCTCTCTCTCTCTCTCTCTCTCTCCACGTACTCTCATTCTCACCTCCTCTCTCTATCCCACTCTAGATGCAATGGCTTTGAGTGCATGGCCTATTAGTCTTTTACAACCCGCATATCTTCATTGCACTTTTATTGGCGATATAGATTGTAGATAGCCATCTGGTGCCAGCTTATATATTTTATTACCTCCTAGGACGATCTACAGTGGCGTAACTGAAGTGACGTTTGCGTAGCTACAGTGGCACAGCTACAGCGGCGTAGCTACAGAGGCGCAGCTACACTGCCGTAGCTACAGTGGCGCAGCTACAGTGGCGTAGCTACAGTGGCGCAGCTACGCTGCCGTAGCTACAGTGGCGCAGCTACGCTGCCGTAGCTACAGTGGCGCAGCTACAGGGGCGTAGCTACAGTGGCGCAGCTACAGTGGCGTAGCTACAGTGGCGCAGCTACACTGCCGTAGCTACAGTGGCGCAGCTACAGTGGCGTAGCTACAGTGGCGCAGCTACTGTGCCGTAGCTACAGTGGCGCAGGTACACTGCCGTAGCTACAGTGGCGCAGCTACACTGCCGTAGCTACAGTGGTGCAGCTACACTGCCGTAGCTACAGTGGCACAGCTACACTGCCGTAGCTACAGTGGCGCAGCTACAGTGGCTTAGCTATAGTGGCGTAGCTACAGTGGCGCAGCTACAGGGGCGTAGCTACAGTGGCGCAGCTACAGTAGCGAAGTTACAGTTAGAACCACCCTCGGCTGTCTGGAATACAAATCTCAACATTGACATTAAAGATTATTGCAATAAGTGGCCTGAAGTATTAAAATATCTTCTATCGTATCTGTAAAATTCTCCTAAATCTATTTCTATCAGATCCAATGGATACCAGTTCCGAATATCGAACATTGCAATCTTAACGAATGGCTACCAACAATAATGAATTGTTATTTGAAATGTAATTTGAGCTGCTTAACCTTAAGAAGGTGAAAATGTGATATCTCACCAAAGTTCTACCTACTTCACCTACTTCCAAATATGGCTACCTCACGAAAATGATGCCTACATCACCTACCTCCAAACATGGCTACCTCACCAATTGCCACCTACTTCACCTGCTCTCTAAAAATAGCTAACTCAGAAAGCTGCTGCATATTTCACCTGCTTCAAAACACAACCAAGTGCTACACATTTCACCTCCTTCCAAAACACACCAAGTGCTACACATTTCACCTCCTTCCAAACCACACCAAGTGCTACACATTTCATCTCCTTCCAAACCACACCAAGTGCTACACATTTCACCTCCTTCCAAACCACACCAAGTGCTACACATTTACCTCCTTCCAAACCACACCAAGTGCTACACATTTCCTTCCTTCCAAACCACACCAAGTGCTACACATTTCACCTCCTTCCAAACCACACCAAGTGCTACACATTTCACCTCCTTCCAAACCACACCAAGTGCTACATATTTCACCTGCTTCCAAACCACACCAAGTGCTATATATTTCACCTGCTTCCAAATCACACCAAGTTGCTACTTATTTACTTGCTTCAAAACCACACCAAGTGCTACATATTTCACCTGCTTCCAAACCACACCAAGTGCTATATATTTCACATGGTCACATGCCACAACAAATTGCTAAATATTTCAACTTTTCATAAATGTACTCAGACCACAACCGTCAGCTAAGTCTCAAAATAAGAAAAACCCGTAAAAAACCAAGTTTTTGACTATAAATCCTTTATGTATACGAGAAGTAATTAAAAGAATGTTCATTATAATACGCAGCGCCAGACCATCCAGAAATACAAAATTGCAGTTGTGTCGTAAAACATGTTTAATATAATGCGCACCGATCAGGAATATGTTTATAAAAAGAGCTGTCAATAAAATACGCACCTTATTGCGCGACAGAAAGGTTGTTCAATATAATACGCACCGCGACGCTCTATCTCAAAAAAATAGCATGATACATAGGAATAAATAAAATAATCTAAAAAATCAATAATTTAATGACGGTACATGCGATCGATCTGAAATTTTGATACATTGTTTTTATCATCGGTACGAAACTGCCTGCAAAATTTCAGCTCGCTATTTTGCGAGCAAGTGGGTTATAAATCGATCAAAAGTTTTGGCGACAAGGTCGGTCGGCCGCAGACACCACGAGTTAATATAAAGGATTTAAAAATAAATATTTTTAAAAATAGTAATAATAAAAAAAGAACAACAACGACTATAACAACATTTATGGCACGACAGCGATCAGAACAACCCTGTATTACGCTGTCTCTGCTACAGCACCCCTCAATCAAGAACCTGACATACCACGAACTGACCCAGATAAAATAATGCCACACCATGCAACAAAACCTTTCAAAACCTCACTATTATCACACGGTAGCAATTAAAACTCTCTAGCAGCATGGGCAACCAGGGGCGTATCCAGGTCAGAAATAAAATAGGGACGATGTGTGAGAGTTAAAAGTTCTAAAGTGATAGCTTTACATAAGGTGTGTGTGTGTGGGGGTGAGGGTTGGTGAGTAGCTGCAAAGGTAAAGGGAGAATTATCTTATCTTGACTTATCCACTACAGACGCTCCTTCTATACAAAAGATTATTGCGTCCTACGCTTGTAGAGTTTTAAATGTTGATCGAGTGTTGGTTTTCTTGGTTTCCTCGGACAACCCATTCTACGTTCGAAGTTCGAAGGACGACAATGTGTATGTGTTTGTTCTTACATATGGAATAAGAAAAGTGTTTTTATCCCGCTGTCTATCTGAGGGTTGTATTAGGTTATTTTTGAGTTATATTTCCAAGCTAGAATTTTAACTGACTCGTGTATTAAAATTAAATTGTATTATTTCTAATTTGCTCTTTGCTCACAAATCAATTTTCATCTAATTTTATAAACCTTAAAAAAACCAACAACACAGCTGTTTATCCAGTTCTAATGTTCCGCCCCTGTTAAAATGAATTGCAGGTAAAGATCAACAATCCCAACTCGAGGTATAATCCTCCCCTCCCTCCCCCTTACCTTTAGTCCTCCTAGCTTATAGTGTATAATCATCGGGCACCAAACTCTATTGCTATGTCTGTCAATTATTGTTGATTTTGTTCTGTGCTGTCTTGTTTTCCTGTTTACAGACCATACTGGCACAATAACAATTTGGTGGTCCGGGCTAGACATGACGTCATAACGAAGGGGAAACGTAGACAGGAGAGAGACTGGATTTTTACACAAGTCATTTGTTCAGCTGCGCAATAGCTCATTCTTACAACAGTTCAGTTAAATCACTCTCGTTATTTATCGACACTGTCCTATTCTATTAAACCTATTCTAATCTATTAAACCTATTCTAATCTATTAAACCTATTCTAATCTATTAACCCTATTCTAATCTATTAAACCTATTCTAATCTATTAACCCTTCTCTAATCTATTAACTTTATCCTAAGCTATTAACACTTTCCTTTAAAACAGTTACCCTTTCCTACTCTATTAACCATTTACTACTTTATAAACTATTTTCAAATCTATTAACTAGTTTCTATTCTATGAACACTTTCCTAATCTATTAAGCCTTTCCGAATCTATTAACTGTTTCCAATAATCTATCAGCTAATTACACTTTCCTATAATATATTAACCTTTCTGTTATAAATTAACCCTTTCCTACTCTATTAAAAATTTCCTACTCCTAACCCTTAGCGTAATCTATTAACCGTTTTCGTAATCTATTTAACCTTTCCTAATCTATTAACCATTTCCCAACTAAATCAGCTCTAAACACAAGGATTCAACAACATACAGCTGGCTTCCGTGCCGTAGTTCACGGGATTTCTGTAACTTTAGATCGGATTAGAACCTTAAACTCATAGGAGGAAGTTCAACTTGCTGACCTAGCTGTCGACCCGTTCAGTTATACCTGCTCACGTCACCACCTCATCCCCCCCACCGCACACAATACGTACACCGCCAGGTTGTCTGTCAATTTATATGTTAATGGTATGGTTATTAGGAGTTCACGAAAGCAGTCCCCCCCCCAATGTAGTGACATGTGGTATGATACTTTGTGGTCATCACTTATCATGATACAACTCATGACCAATGCTCACTCTAAAGTTCGTTGGTCCGTGTGCAAAGAGAAAAACATTGGTGTGCAAATTTGCGCAGCATCCATTTGTGTGCAATATTTTTTAAAAATTGCTGCGTGGTACTTCTAAACTGCTGTGCGGCGTCAGTCAGATATCTGCGCGGCCGCGAAACCGTGCAGGTTAAAGGAAATATTGCTCATGACCTTGGTGAGATACTTTTTTTTTATCACTCATATGACACAGTTCGTAATTAACGCTTGCCAGCTCAGAATGGTATAAAACATTCATTCTCAAGGTCATAAACCAAACCAAATTTTTTTTTCATAACATAAAAACATTATATGTGTTTGTATGTCAAATAAAAACTACGCCAATGTCTCCTGGGCTTAACTTTATTTTTGTTTTACATTGCCTACTGCTGTTAAAACTTTTTTTAGTACGCCCGAAACCAAGTGCGCGTGTGTGTGTGTGTGTGTAGTGTGTGTGTGTGTGTGTGTGTGCGTGTGTGTGTGTATGTGTGCGTGTGTGTGTGTGTGTGTGTGTGTTTAACCGGCGGCCATTTCAAGTCCCTAAGAGTCAGTAACAGTGACGTCATCAGTTTGATATTTCATCGGGAATTTCCGTAGCTCATAAGGAACGTGACGTAGTTGCTATTTTCTGTGATCGCTGATAAATATAAAATGAGGTTTAGACATTAGGGGGAGAGGGCGGAGAGTGGGGCAGAGAGAGGGAGAGGGGGGCAGAGTGGGATTGAGGCGGAAAGAGAGGGGACAGAGAGTGAAAGAGCGGAGGCACATAGAGGAATAGAGAGAGTACAGAGTGGGAGAGAGTGGGATGGAATGGGAGATAGGAGGAGACAGAGAGGAAGGGAGAGCGGGAGACGGAGAGGAAGGGAGAGCGGGTGACAGAGTGGAAGGGAGAGCGGGTGACAGAGAGGAAGGGAGAGCGGGTGACAGAGAGGAAGGGGGAGCGGGAGACGGAGAGGAAGGGAGAGCGGGAGACGGAGAGGAAGGGAGAGCGGGAGACGGAGAGGAAGGGATAGCGGGAGACGGAGAGGAAGGGATAGCGGGAGACGGAGAGGAAGGGAGAGCGGGAGACGGAGAGGAAGGGAGAGCGGGAGACGGAGAGGAAGGGAGAGCGGGAGACGGAGAGGAAGGGAGAGCGGGAGACGGTGAGGAAGGGAGAGCGGGAGACGGAGAGGAAGGGAGAGCGGGAGAAGGAGAGGAAGGGAGAGCGGGAGACGGAGAGGAAGGGAGAGCGGGAGACGGAGAGGAGGGGAGAGCGGTAGACCGAGAGGAGGGGAGAGCGGGAGACCGAGAGGAAGGGAGAGCGGGAGACGGAGAGGAAGGGAGAGCGGGAGACGGAGAGGAAGGGAGAGCGGGAGACGGAGAGGAAGGGAGAGCGGGTGACAGAGAGGAAGGGAGAGCGGGAGACAGAGAGGAAGGGAGAGCGGGAGACGGAGAGGAAGGGAGAGCGGGAGACGGAGAGGAAGGGAGAGCGGGAGACGGAGAGGAAGGGAGAGCGGGTAGACGAGAGAGGAAGGGAGAGCGGGTGACGAGAGAGGAAGGGAGAGCGGGAGACAGAGAGGAAGGGACAGTGTTCACAGTGGAACAGAGTGGTGACGGAAATGTATAGAGGTGGAAAGCGAGGGACTGAAAGAGGACAGAGTGGGAGAGAGGGGGGACAGAGTCGAAGAAAAGTGAGGGGGGAGGAGAGAGAAAGGGATGGAGTAACAAAATTATTGAAATATCAAGAGAGTGAGACTGAGCTTGATGGTGAGAATGTCAGCAAATTGTGTAATGAGACAGAGAGAGTGGGGAAGTTGGGGAACAGAAAGAAGAGAAGGGATAACGAGGAATGTCATAACGAAAGTGGAAAAAGTGAACGATAGAACGGATTACAGACATACGGAAAGAGAGAGAGAGAGATTGTGTGTATGTGTGAGAGAGAGAGAGAGAGATGGAGAAAGATAGATGAAGAGAGAAAGATAGAGAGATGAAGATAGAGAGACATGAAGAGAGAGAGAGAGATGAAAGGAGAGATGAAGAGAGAGAGAGAGAGAGAGAGAGAGAGAGAGAGAGAGCTGAAGAACAGAGAGAGCTGAAGATAGAGAGAGAGAGAGAGAGAGAGAGAGAGAGCTGAAGAACAGAGAGAGCTGAAGAAAGAGAGAGAGAGAGAGGGAGAGATGAAGAGAGAGGGGAAGGAAGAGAGTATAGGATGAAGATAGACTGAGATAGAGTTGAGAAGAGTTTCTTTTAGTGGTGTCTCCGCCGCCGGGTGTAAATTAATAATAGTAAACACGAGTCACTCCAGGACGAGGCTGTAAAGTACAACAAAGCCCCGGCATGGCGAGACGAGTGCGTGTCGATTGGCGATAAGCATCGTTAAATTCTGCCCTCCAACTAACAAAAATCCTCGAATTGGATGAGCAGCCCCTCGGCACAAGCATGGTATTTCCGACCCCATCCCCCTCACCCATAAGTTCGTTTAGGTTAAATTTTTATTTTTGGAATTATAATTATTTATTACCATTTAGTAGTCTTAGATATTTTACTTTACAAGAGGATGTCTGGTCGTCGAGGTGAACAACCGTTTAGTGTACACGTGATTAGGGGCCGTCCATAAATGACGTCACGCAATTTTTGCCGATTTTTCAACTCTCTCCCCCCCCCTCGCAGCCCTCGACAAATTTCATCACAAAAAGTTAGCCACACACTTTTTCAAATATGACGTCATAAAGCTTTGCCCCCCTCCGGGGGAGCACAAATATCCACACTCACGCCATATCATCCACCACAGTTTATCCACACCCCACACTATATCCATGCCCACATTATACACACATACACACACTATCCACATTCCACATCCACACTATATCATCACCTACACGATATCCACACCCACACACTATATCCACATCCACACACTACACACACCCACTCACTATCCACGCCCACACAGTATATCCACATCCACACACTACACACATCCAGTCACTATCCACATGCACACACTATCCACATATCACTTGGAAATAAACAACACTGGATTTTAATTAAGCCATGCTGCATGTTACATTTGAAGTGTTTCATTTCGCCGCCAAGCACATAAAGATGAAGGACACAGTTCACATGATTCTTGTCCAGAAAAGAAATCACACAATTTTAATTTTCTTCATAACGATTTTCCTGAAGATCAGTTTTCAAGATGATATGAGAGAATGTATGCGTTTTTGTGTTTTATGTTTTCTCGGTGGATACACGAGTGGTTAGAAAATATGAACAATTTCACATTTCAAATGGGGATCATGTACAGGTTTATTTGACATATCGTAATTAAAACTATATTTGCATGTAATATTTTATCTTATATTATTTGTTACAGACGCTCATTCTATACAGAAGATTATTGCGTCTTAAGCTTATCAATGGCTTATGTTTAGTCTTGCATTTACAAAAAAGGGTTTTAAATGTTGATTGAGTGTTGATTTTCCTCGTTCCCTCAGACAACCCATACAATGTCCGAATTTCGGACGGGAAGAGCAAGAATTTGTATGTTTTTTTGTTGTTCTTGCATACGGAATAAGCAAATTGTTTTTAGCCCTATGTCTATCTGACAGTTTTATCAGATTATCTTTGTGTTGTATTTCCAAGTTAGAATTAATTGCCTGATAGATTATTACTACTTTGCTCTTTGTTTTTTCTATTGTCTAGTGTCTCAAGGTTTAATTATTAAACTAATGGTTGTTCTCTTTTCATTTTTGATTATTCTCCAGTAATTAATTTGAAATGTACTTTAAACTATGAACTCTATAGTACATGAAGATGACCAAATAGTTCAGTTGACATGATGCGATTATGTTTGATCGTATGTTTTCACCAGAGTTGGCCAATTTACGACTTTTTAGCCACAAACGATACGTTTGCTTGCCAGGCTGGGCGAGTGGAGACCAGGGTCACTCATTATGTGGTCACATTAAATAAAAAATTGACCGATACCAAAAAATGGCACACAATCTAATTTGGCCAATAGAAACCGTTAGCTACTGACAAGCAGGCAGATACTGTAATAGTATCATCTGGGCAGCCGAGTAACCGGATGTGGCCACACTATCAAGTGGCCAACTGGCATACACGACAAGATCATCAGCCGGACCCTGGCCAACCGGCAGATGTGGCCAGGTCATCACTGCCAGTCACTTGCCAATTTGGCATGTTTTAATCGGCGTGTTTTTTCCACTACTGGCCACCGACCAAACCGGATGTTGGCGCCGCCATTAAAATACCATTACATGAAACCCTCCAGCGAATCTGTAAGATGTAATATTAATGCGTCCCAGAAGCTCTTTACGCCATTCGCTTACACGGCGTGCACGCGCATCTGTCATTGCTGGAAACTAAAAAAAATGATTTACGGCACGCGCCCAGGACGGTATCGACTACAGCAAATATCGCGTTCATCGCTCGTCATCTCTTGACTACAAGTGATTAAAATAATGGTCAACACTGAGGTTAAATACCATAGGTTAATTGAAACTCGGATAAGATATATATATATATATATATTAACACAACACAGACAAAGAAAAACAATTGTCAGTAATGGCATAAAAATAAATCTGACCAGCTATACGGATACCTGCTTATCACTCAGGTAAACATCAGGTAAACACCAACGTTTACACGCGTAATATAAAAAAAAGCGAGCACAAGGATTCAAAATAAATGTTTTTCTCTTTGAAAAGAAATAACGCCTTTAACAAACTCATAAATGTCTTTCTTGGAAGTAACAAGATTGTTCATGCCACCCTAGATCTATATTGAAATATCAGTGTTTATTACCCGAAGTCCGCAATTGTCACATTATTGATTGTTGGTCTTTCAGAAATAGAAGACATAGATGCGCCAATATGAAGTAGTACATAACAGGTTGCAATTAGGACACATATGTCCTCTTTTAGTGCAGACCTCAACAGAAGCCTATGATCCATCATATGTACTTGTTCATATTCTATTTCTGAAATGCCCACAATCAACAATGTGATCAGAGGCGTCGCTAGGGTTGGTGTCACCCGGGGCGGTAGCTCATGGTGTGACCCCTTCACGACTGAAGGGGCCGTCCATAAATGGCGTCACGCGAGGATGCCGATTTTTACCCCACCCTCCCCCAGCTTCATACTTATACCCCCACCCCTTTTCACCAAATGACGTCACAAAGCTTTGATTACACAAGCCGTATTCTCAAAATAAAAATTAGCATGTTTAAAATTATGTTTTGTCATTTAAATATGTATTTAGGGTAAGTCTGCGCTCTGATGTCGTAACACGCCTGCAGCCATCGATAACGTCATTAAATAAATGGTAAACAATCAAATATTTAAGTTGAACTTTTATTTAAAGTTGTGCGTTTTTATGTGACGTCACATTTTTAGCCCCACCCCCTAGTTACACATCGTCACCGATGCGTGACCCCCCACACCCTATTACGGATTAAAAGGGGAGTGCTGAACGGGCTAAAGCCAGGGGCCACCAATAATTTAATGTCCTCCAAACTTATTATAAATTATAGCGTATAATAAAGATGCAGGCAAATGTTTGTATGAATCCCTGAAAATGCCTTGGACATTATTACGGTAATGCTGCAAATATGAGTAGGAAGTATAACGGAAACTAGGCTATTCTTTGTGAGAAGTGCAGTGTTGCTCATTATGTGCCGTGCACAGCTCATTCCCTTAATTTGGTTGGGAAACGTGCAGCAGGTTGTCCTGATGCAGTCAGATTTTTTAGTCTTCTGCAAAAAAATTTATACCCGGCTTGTTGCATCTACTCATCGTTGGCAGGTACTTCAAAAACACATGAAATTGATACATGTTAACAAAGCCTTGTGTGACACAAGATGGTCAGCCTGCCATGATGCAGTAAGGTCTGTTAATAACTTATACCATGCGAATATCGCAGCACTGGAAGAATTAGCAACAAACGAAAATCAGCCACGTGACTGTCTACTTGAAGCAGAAGGATTTCTAAAGGAACTTAAACAACCGGAAGTCGCTATTTTACTTGAAATTCGGGAAACAATTTTAGAAAGGAATTCTCTAATTGAGTTTGTTAAAAGACAGCATTCTTAATTTGATTCCTATCAAGACAAAGTAAAGGACAAGTCCGTTGTAAAAAGAGTATGAACAATCTTCAATGCTATCAACAACAAAAAAGAGAGAGAAAATGCCGTCAGTTTGATAAAGGGACATCACCAAAACAGTATTCTCCTGGAGACAAAAGTTTCAAGGTTGAGGTATTTCTGGTAATCATTGACAAACTTTCTTGAGCCCTACAACATCGGTCAGGCCCATATAAAGACATACATGAGAAATTTGGCTTTCTTACAAACCTATCTGAGCTCAGCAATTTCGCCATCCGATGGGCAGCAGCCAATATAATGGAAGAATATTCAAGTGATTTCGAAGACTGCTTACCTTCAGAATTAGTCCAATTTTCAAACTCTTTTTTTAAAAGTTATCGTCTAGGCTCAGGGTAAGGAAAAGGAAGTACCCCAATGGCAAACTCAAAACACGTGCACAGAGCTAAACATTTTTCTGCTTTTGAATGAGCTAAATTTCACACAGCTCTTTACAAATCTACACATCGCACTTCTCATCTATCTCTCAATGATGACATCAAACTGCAACTGAGAGCAATCCTTTTCAAAGTTGAAAAGAATATAAAATGAGTTAGAATTTGCATGGGACAACAAAGACTGAATATGCTCTCTATAATGAGCATTGAAAAGGAACTTACTTGTAAGCTTTCTGAGCTTTACTGACTTGATTGATAACTTCACCATGAGAAAAATTCGCAAACGAAAGTTGTAGGTTCAAATAATAATAATAATAATAATAATACATATTTTTAAAGAAATTTTCTATTTCAACTAGAGAAAACAAATCGTTAGCCCATGAAAAAAAAGTTTTTTTTTAAATTTAAAAATACGGAATAACGCATAATATTATTCTTTATGGGGAGCGTTCGTAACTACGAAACAGCGTAAGTCGGGATGGGACCGCGGGGGACTACCTGTATATAAACATGCATATTACGCCTTCAATAAATATATATATAACACAATATTAACTCAAAGACATTGAATTCATAATTTTCGTCTAGAAAAAACATCAACAAAGAAAACCCATCTTTTGATATTTTTTTTTGTAAAAAATCTTATCCCCACTGTGATGGGGGGTATTCGTGAGGTGGGATTCGTCCATGGTGTCGGTGTGTCAAAGTCCAAATAGATTTATAAAATGTATATCTTTTAAAACATAAGATACTGCCTCTTTCATGTCCAGCCTTTTTTAGAGATCTCTCAGCTACGACGTTTCTTTTCGTTTTTTTCCTAATTTGTTTTAATGTTTTTTGTGTGTTGGGACTGTTTTATTATTGAAAGTTAACTGATATTTTTTAATAAAAAGTTTTCGCATTTAACGTATTTCTTTGTATTTCTTAATTTCTTTCTAGATCAAAAAAATGTGTCTTCATTTTTTTTTCTGACATAAAATCGTTCACAGTAAAATTTTAGGCTCTGGTGTCACCCCCCTGATGGGTGTCACCCGGGGCGGGCGGCCCGCCTCCCTCGCCCCCCTAGTGACGCCACTGAATGTGATCATTACGGATTTCGGGTATAAATACTGATATTCCAACATAGGGTGGGATGAACAATCTAATTACTTCCAAGAAAAGACATTTTTGAGATCGTAAAACGCTGCATTTTTTTTCGGACAGACAAACATTTTATCTTGAAATCTTTGTGCTCGCTTGTTTTTCATATTTCATGTTACGTTCAATACGCGTTTTGTAGATTTTCCGAAAACATTATTCAATTTCTCGTACAGGCTGCTGGGCGAATTTAACATCTAATTTTGCCGCAACATCCGTTACAACATTTAATTTAATTTGTATAGTTAATTTATATATCGCATTACCCCAGCAAGAAACCCGGCTCACATCGCTTATTACATTAAATTATTATCACACATAATATGATAATTATCAAAACATTCATCACTTAAATTGATCTAATGCTATTACGGTGCGTATAAGCTACGTTGATCTTTTAAAGAAGATTTTAAATGTTGTTTAATTAATTTTGAAAGTAACGTTTTAGGAGAAATGTTTTTTTAATGCAGTCTTGACGGCCTTAGTTGTTATAATACTGCGAATGTGTAATGGTAGAGAATTCCAGTGTTTCGGGACAAAAACAGAGAAATACCTTTCACCAAATGTTTTAGTGTCTGTCGTATGAACAGAAGAGAGTACTTGTGTCTAGGAAATAACAAGACTTACTCGTGTGATAGGTAGGTCATAGAAAACTAACTGAATGTTGTTTGTGGGCTTAATAATCACATACATTTATAAAGCCACATATTACCCCTATAATATTTAGTATCGTCGCCGAGTTTGGAGAAATTATTTAAAAAAGAAAACGCTATTGAATATCCATATAAGCGCTTAAAAAAGTAAACATAATCTTAACTGTATACAAATGAATTAACTAATAATGCTGTGAGGACAAATTGAAGCTACATTTGCAACACACACAGACACACACACAGACATACACACAGACACAGACACACACACATACACACAGACACACACACATACACACAGACACACACATACAGACACACACACAGACACACACACACAGAGAGACACACACACAGAGACACACACACAGACACACACAGACACACACGCAGACACACACAAAGACACACACACAGAGACACACACACAGACACACACAGACACACACAGACACACACAGACACACACACACAGAGAGAGAGAGAGAGAGAGAGAGACACACACACACACACACAGACACAAACACACAAGCAACTTAACTTTATAACGTCACTATACTATCTTCACCAATAATTTTCTTGATGTTTTTATTTTACAAATTTTACATTTAATTGAAAACAATGCCAGTGTAAAAACAAGTTGTATTGTGTGGTTTCACTCCTTCATCGTCTTTGGTTAAAAATAAAACAGGATAATTTTCGTCATTTAGGCCGTCTAATTAAATTTTCATCAATCACATCAAGGCGCAGTGCAAAAACAAATCTTTGAGAGAAATCGTTTAGTTTAGGGTGTTATAAAAAACAACATCGATACCATACCGATTCCCCTTGGTATCGCCCCGTGCAGTATCGAGCGACGGTATCCCCCCGAGGCGGGTGTCATCCGTGACAGCGATACCACAACCGGGCGGTCGCGATGAATTAAGTTGATCGTTAATAATGGAAGATGTGCGGCTCTGTGGAACTGGGGTTGGCGTCGTCGTTGCAGTTTAGGGAGGTGGTGGGGTGGGGGGCCACCCTACTATTCTCATCCATCGCGTTTATCCCACCCTCTCTCACACATGTCATAACCCACACAAGAACCTCACAAGTTGATAGCGGACTTGCTTGGATTTCTTTTTCCATTTTTTGTTTGTTTGTTTGTTTGTTTTGCTTTTTTGTTGTTGTTCGTGTACTGGACTCTCGGGTTGATTGAGATTTGTTAATCTTTTATCTCCTTCAGCCACCCCCAACTTCTCGCTTTAAAATTATTTCTTTTTACCATTTAAATCGAAGTTTAAGCTGAAAAAACAAAGCCATATGTTTTAATCTCTTATACTAGAGTCCTATAACGAGATATTCTAATATCTGATGAAAAAACCTGATAACGTATAACAAGATATTTCAATATCTGATGCAAGAGTCCTACAGCAAGATAGTAAATACTCTAAACTCTGATGAGTGTATACTATATCAAGATATTCTAATTGATGAAGCAAGATACTTTCAGCAGGATGTTCTATTTTCTGATAATTTAAGTGTTTTTTTTTGTGTTTTTTTTTAAAGTTTTTTTTTAAAAAGCGCATTACTGTCACGTGAAAATCACGAGATTAGTGACAGAGAGGTCACATGGGTAGAAATGGCGCGAAAGCAGTTGTCAGAGTTGATAGAAAGAAATGGCGGATGTCTGGCTGATGTCTCCACGTTGTGAAACCTCAAAGTTATATTTCTGTATATAATGTGCATCTTAAAGTTATTTTGTTGACAATAGTATTTCAAGGATTTATTGCACGAAAGTTTGTACTGTGAGAACGCCTACAAAACACATATAAAAGTTAACCATTTACAAATACTTCATCCTGCAGTGGCCTATGTCTTTCTTGGTCATGGCATAGAACGGCAAAAAATTCGGGACGTAATTTTCGCCCAACTGCAGTGGTAATTTTTTTCAGTGGAAAGTGTTTGTCCAAAATGTACCAATGAACCACCCCCCCCCCAAATTTCCTCGCGACTCCAACCCGAGTAACGCCGCTGAATGTTCATTAAGGTCCCTTCACTGTGTTAGACACGCAATTCTTGCGAGTAAACAACTAGTAATATTATATTGTCAATTTGTTACTGCTTCAATTTTTAAAGATACACTGTAGTATTGCATTGACTCACAAACTATTAGGAAAGCTCTGACTAATAATTACGCAATGAGTTTGTGTTTAAAGTCTCCACCTTTACTTCACCAAAACATTTTATAAAATTGAGCCACTTAAATACAGGATTACTAGTTAGCCTATTTATTTGAGGAACATGTGAAACTACTAAAATAAAAAAAAAGTAAACAAAGTTCTTGCGCAATTTCCATGATTGGTTACGATGAACTCACGAGTTGTATATGTGGGTGCGTGGGTGGGACGTGGTATGTCGAGAGCTAATACAAAAAAAAGTATCTGCTTGCCGCAATCAGCGATCTCGATTGGATAACTGAAAACCGGCATCCCGCACCCCATTTCCTTTTAGAAATCCCCCTCTGAGGAGAACTGAGATACTATTGCAGATGCTGAACTCTTGGCAAGGCGTTCCCTTGGTAGCCATTGGTCTATGAAAATGTATGCGACAAGGACACAATCTCAAGTCCCACTCTCAGAGTGAACGAGAACGCGGCTCCACGTAAACACTAAACGGATGGATCTCAAATTAGAGTGGCGGGGTCATGAGGGTGAGCTTATTTATATCGGGAGTCTCAAACATTTACCGGTTCCTAAGCTCTCTGGGTTGATTATATTATATTACGTTGCTCTCGGGTCGAGACATGAATGGTGTTCGTTTTGAGGACCGCTGTGTGAATGCGACAACGTTTTAGTATGTTGCAACATAAAGTTTGTTTTTACTTGAAAACATCGTATAACTATTTTTTAAATAAAATCTTCATTATGTGTATAGTAGAAGCTAGGGCTGAAATGGTGATGTGGGATGGTAATTATCCCTTAGTTAGATGGAAAGATTTTCGGACAACTATCTCACAGTCCTTTTATTTCTTACACTCTAAGTCAGGGGTCGGGAAACTTTTTGTCTCAGAAAGCCATAAAAACCACATATTTTGAAAAGTAATTCGTTTAGAGCCCTACATTATGTTTAAAACTAAAAATTTATGAAAATTGGTGCATTTTGTGTAATTTCAACACTGAAAGTACAATAATTATGTCTAAATTCTTTTTAATAACATTGGTATGCTGTTTTTTTTATATGCAATTAGTTAATATGTACATAAAATGAGTCTGAATAAACTTTTTTTTTATAATCGAACATTTTGTCTGAGAGCCAGATGCAGCCATCAAAGAGCCACATCTGGCTCGCCAGCCATGGTTTCCCGACCCCGGTTCAAGGTTGATCGCCTCATCAAGCAGATGCGCCCTAAATGTAAATATTAAGTGACAAATATTCCTTTGGCAAAAATTAAGTTTGTCTCCGGTCCATTCATGCTGGAGTGGTTGCGAGTATGTCTGGAGATTATTTAGCCTACTCTACGACGAAACGTGCCGTCAATGTTTGTCATTGAACAGTCGGTAGATAACATGATGACTTGTCGAAACTATTGTGTACTTTAGATCTCCATTTACAGGGAACATCTTTAGGTTGCTTAACTACCTTTCTGTAAGTTAACTTTTCTAAAATATACGCAAACGTTATTTATAGCATGCTCAAACGTTATTTACGGCATGCTTCAAAAGTTAATTACGGCATGCAGCAAAAGAAATTTACGTCATGCGGCAAAAGTTATTTACAGCATGCGGCAAACGTTAATTACGGCCAATGTTCCCTTTAAGCTGCGCTACTGCGCGGCCGCGCAGATATCTGACTGACGCCGCGCAGCAGTTTAGAATTTACATGCAGTAAATTTTGTAAAATATAACATAAAATATGGTTTCTGAGCAACTTTGCACACGACATTTTTTACTTTGCACACGAACCAACGAACCTTAGAGGGAGCATTGATTACGGCATGCGGCAAACGTTATTTATGGCATGCGGCAAATGTTAATTACGGCATGCGGCAAACGTTATTTACGGCATGTGGAAAATGTTAATTACGGCATGCGGAAAACGTTAATTACGGCATGCGGCAACCAACTGTTATGTACGGGTAAATGAGGTATGTTTATTCACGGGGTTACCTTACACCGGGGTGTTACACTGTAAAGGGTGGCTGTGTACGGTTCTGGCTCTGAATGGATGGGTAATAAGTTTTGCTCCATAAAAAGGATGGCTCTCTACGAGCATGGCTCTGGAAGGGGAATACGTGCCCAAACCAACAATAACAACATTACTTCACCTCCGCTGTGTTCGATGCGTCACTGTCTTGAGAAGAGATATAAGCTAACTAGCAAGTTATGTCAATGTAAATTCTATGTAGATATATGTAAACCTATCGGGAGGCTTTCACTTCGTGCGGTTTTTACACGTGGCTTCCAGGACTCAAACCACTTTTAGCCGGTCTGCAAACTCCTCACCCATAATCGCCCCTCACCCGTGCCTAAACCCCCTTCCTCACCCACAAACACATAGACGTGACAGAGCTGGAACTCATTCGTATTCAGATTGTAAGTGGGGCGCTTAGGAGTTTTCAAGAGACTTGCACAAAGTCTCTGTTGTTTTCATGTTTGTAAGACGTTATGACTTGGCCGCAAGAACGTTACAAACGTTCAACGAATAATGTACCAGTGCCTCAAGTAATCGATTTCGTCATTCTTTGAAGGCCGGTCTAAGTATTCGACTGTTTATAGAAACAACCTTTTAAACTCATTATAATAAACTGAAAAACATTGTTTTCCAGTTTTTTTTCGGGCACAGTGTTCGGTCTTGTATAGCAGTGCTCCTCAAACTTTTAAGTATTGCGGACCAGCAGGAATTTTTTCCATTGCAACTGGGACCGGTGAACTAGTTTCCCTGTACTGACGTGGTAGCGAAATGTCCTTTGTTGGTAACTTCTGCGGACCGGCATCGGATGGCCCACGGACCGGCACCGGTCCGCGGACCACCACTTTGAGAAGCACTATTGTATAGGATTCGAGCTCGGTGCCTTCGGTTGGATGCACACGTTTAGTTCCCAGAGCAGTGATGGCGAAACTATGGCACGCGGGCAACAGTCGGCACGCAGAGCCTCATCAGCCGTCACGCGACTAAAATATTACTTCCTTAGACAAACCGGCCAAGCCAAAAGCCAATTTTAGGGTTTCATTGAAGTGTTGGCACTTAACCATAAATAATTGGGGTTTGTCTGAATTTCGGGCACGCGGCCCCAAAAAGGTTCGCCACCTTTGTCCTAGCGGCTAAACAAACGCTAAATATTCTCCACAGGTTTTGCTTTAACATTGACCAGACCTTTTGCTTTAAGCGGAAACAGCCATCTGAGGCCGTTTTTGCAATGGTCCAGTGTCAGTGCTAGGTCCTCTCCTTAATCAGCCGTCATGTCACATTAATACCTATGGAGGTATTTGTTTTAGTTTGAGATTTCGATTCAACCTCCCCCCCCACACACACACTTTTCCTCACCTCTTAATTATAGTAACGTGATTCACGTAATCAAAGACTTTAATAACATTGTCTGTAATTGTTCCTATTAATGTTCATTCGTCCACGTGCAAAGAAAAAAAATCTCGTGTGCAAAGTTGCAACTCATCTATTTTTTTGTGTTATGTTTTTCAAAATATGCTGCGCGGTAATTCTATACTTCTGCGCGGCGTCGGTCAGATATCGGCACGTCCGCGCCGCTTAAACGGAACATTGATTGTCACTATCCTTTGAGATGAGATTGTATCTGTACCACAAGTGTCCTAATATGGCAACTCTAGCCCCGTGCCCCACCACCTTCCTATACCATCCTAGAGGAAACGCCGTGAAACACCGCACTCCACCCCACCCCATATCTTCAGCTCTGTCCAACCGTCAGGTCGGCGTTACGTCGTTTGGGAAACATGAGGTATCGGCTGGACGGGGCTTCTCACACCTCAGTTGTCCCCAACTGTTTAGTCACGGTCAATTTGACGCCTCCTGATTTCCTGGTGGTTATTAGAACACAGGTTTATTGCCTATGTGTATTAGCGCCCCCCCCCAACCCATCCCCAACTGCTTCCTCTTCGTCACCCACCACTGCATTTAATCAGCCAACAGTGCTCGCCCTAGCCTCCCCTCCGCCCCCATTTCTGCACGCGCACAAAGTCACGTTTGATCGCGCTGATTGGGTTTGTGAGAGTTTGGCATCATCAGACCAGTGGTCCTCTACCCATGTTCATTGGCCCCATGCCGCATCAGACCAGTGGTTCTCTACCCATGTTCATGGACCACATGCCGCTTCAGACCAGTGGTTCTCTACCCATGTTCATGGAGCACATGCCGCTTCAGACCAGTGGTTTCTTACCCTGCTCATGGGCCACTGCCGCTCGACCCTGTTCATGGGCCACATGCCGTTTCAGACCAGTGGTTCTCTACCCATGTTCATGGGCAACATGCCGCATCAGACCAGTGGTTCTCTACCCATGTTCATGGGCCCTATGCCGCATCGGACCAGTGGTTCTCTACCCATGTTCATGGACCACATGCCGCTTCAGACCAGTGGTTCTCTACCCATGTTCATGGGCAACATGCCGCAGCAGGAGACACTGAACGAATCTGAAATTCTGATAACAACGATTAAAGATTTCAACCCCCCAAAAAATTCATACAAACTCTTACAACCTCATACAACCTCATGACTCATGCACCTCATGCAACCTCATACAACCTCATACAACCTCATGCAACCTCATACAACCTCATACAACCTCATACAACCTCATACAACCTCATGCAACCTCATGCAAACTCATACAACCTCATACAGCCTCATACAACCTCATGCAACCTCATACAACCTCATACAACCTCATGCAACCTCATGCAAACTCATGCAACCTCATGCAACCTCATACAACCTCATACAATCTCATGCAAAATATACAATCTTATGGAACCACATATACCCTCATACACCCTCACGCTAACCCAACTAACTCCTACATTTGATTGAAAAATAGTTTCCGATATTTTCTCACTCACTATTGGTTATCAAGTCCACGAGCATGTGTGGTTGTTGTTGGTTGGGGTTTGGGATGGGATTGCAATGACGAGGCTATGTGGAGGGTTGCAGAGTCGAGTAGCTAATTGGGAAAATCCGATTATTCATTAATGGAGCATTAATATATGTATTACTAATTATTTTTTAAAAAGGTGAGCTGCTAATGGGAATTTTGTTTCCCCCTTCACATTAAGTAAGCCAGATATTAGAGAAGACATTGATCCTATAATTAGGTCTCTTTAAAAGGTTTAGTCCGAGGAAAAGCTGGGCTGTAGTAGGAAAGGTTTTGTCAGCTTCGTAGTAATATGTTTTTAATCAGGGCTGCATCTGAAGCAGAGGCGTATCGATGGGGGAGGGGTTGGGATACATATGTCTCCCGGACTAAATGAAGGCTTACAAGGTTACATTATATCATGTGAACAAATTGGGGGGGGGGCAATTTCATAGTTTTTCCTGAAGCTCCAAATTTAATAGCTACGCCTCTGACATGAGGTGACGTAGGTTGGTAAGAAATTAAGACAAATTGAGTCCCTCGTGGGACTTAAACACCCTGGACAGGGGGCATGCTGTGGATAGTGCCACCGCTGGACACCGGGGGGGGGCTATGGATAAGGCCGCCACTGGGTAACACCTGTTGTAGGTAAGCTTCATTATATCCACTAGCCATAACACCGACAATGCAGGGGCTACGTAAGTTACAAGACGCAATGAAATAACACTATCCAAGAAGAACATTATGAGTTGCAAACTGAAACTTTTATTTTGCTCGCGTATTGAAGACTGTTTTAGAGACAGGCGTAATATCAACATATTATACTACTAGTTTGTGCTGCGGTGCCGTGGCGCCTGCGGCGCCCCCTTATTTTAAGGGCGCCTACGGCGCCCACCTTTTTCAAAAGCCCAACTAACTTGTACTTGTATGATAAATATGTAATATTAAAATTTCTTAGATGTAAACAAAGTATTTTATGATAGTTTTTTTTTAATTTTTATTTTTCATGTCAAAAGCCCAAGTAACTTATCCTGGTATGATAAATACGAAATATTCCTGAAATGTACACAAAGTATGTATATAATATAGGTTGTGCTGGGGCGCCCACTTTTATTTAGGGCGCCTACGGCACCCACTTTTTTCAAAAGCCCAACAAACTTGTCCTTGTATGATAATACGTAATATTAAACTACACAAAGTACTTTTAAATTGAGGCGCCCAATTGTTTTTCAGGTCAAAAGCCCAAGTAGCTTATCCCTGAATGATAAATACTAAATATTCCTGAAAATTAAACAAAGTATTTATATAATAATTTTTACAGTGCTAATCACCACACGATTTTTTAACTAATTTTAGAAAGCAGCGCACCAAATTACTGCACCAAAAAATAACTATTTGAGTCAATCAGCACTGCTTACAACACAAAATTTTAAAAAAGCAGAGTGATGTCCCTCAGCGTTAGGCTACATAATTGAGCGTAAATATATATATAATGATATTACTGGAGAGTGATTTTTGTGAAAAGTGTGTTTTTTGTTTGTTTGTTTCCTTGATAAACTTAAGTTATCGCTTTCTCTTAAGTTCTAACTATACATTTAACAATACTTTTATTGTCTAATCTTACAATTAACAAATGTATTTCGTCGTCTTTCCTGCTCTCCTTGCGCACTGTGATGCGCTATCGTTGGCTGCTCGACTCCATTGTACGCTTGACCCCATTTTAAACTTATACCCGTTGTACGCTTGACCCCGTTGTAAGTTTGACCCCCGTAGTGCGATTGACCCCGTTGTACGCCGGACCCCGTTGTACGCTTGACCCCACCGGAAGCTTAACCCCATCGTACGCTTGACCTCCTTGTACGCTTGACCCCCTTGTACGCCTGACCCCATTGTACGCTCTATCCTCCCCTCACGCCCCACATTTACGCTAAAGAACATGGAGTTAATCATATTTCACAAAACGCGTTATTTTTTAAAAAGGATTGTGCGGCCACATTTGAGTACAACAGCAGACAATAAACGGATATAATCCATATTATACGGGTCACCTACTAGAGTATGTTGGTCTAGTTTGGATTTTTCTGGAAACCAATTTATGAGAAATCTTTATCCATTGTTTTCTCCTATATTAACATTAGCTTATTTATAGACATATTTGGGGTATTTTAATTTGTATCATTCATTATTAGCTACTAAAACTTTATTTGAAAAAAGGAATAACAAAAACATAAAACACGAAAGTGAATTAGTTTCTAAATCAGGGCACAGGACCAATCACCCACTCTGACGAAAGGGAGACAAGACACGGAAATGTATCTATTAAAACTACGAAAAGCTTTCCTAGCCGCGGCAATTTCTTCCATCTCTCTCTCTCTCTCTCTCTCTCTCTCTCTCTCTCTCTCTCTGTCTCTCTCTCTCTCTCTCTCTCACTCTATCTTTCTGTCTCCCTCGTGCCATTTCCAGTTCACATCTTGACCAGTGCACAAGCCAGGGACAATGAGAGCAATTTGTAACTTGGAGATTTGGGGGGGGGGTGGGGCGATTTGGGTGGGTGTTAGAGAGAAGGGGAGGGTTGTGGCTTGGGAAGGAGGCGAGCAAGGAACGAGAACTGAAGTAAATGTGTACTGACGAAAAGAGAAGGTGGAGGGAATATAAAATCATGTTTAAATGCTGACATAGAAATATGATAACTGATATACAGAGGCGTAGCGTGGGTATGTGCCGCCCGGGGCAGAAACCAAATTTGCCCCACAAATATGTTAACGCTATAAAGTAAAAAAAAATAATTAGAAAGTAATAGTAAGAACACTATATATTTTTATGTTTAAAAGAAAGGCTTCATTTCTTTAATGAAAATACAGTTTTTATGATTTTCCTCATTGCTCAATCTTTCATGTATCAATGTTTTCAGCCATGGCATGCTCAATAGCCAAAATAGCAATAGATTAGACAATTTTGGGTGTATTCGTAATTGATCGTCATTAATTTTCATTAAAATAAGTTGAGAGAAGCCTTTTTAACACCTTGCATTACTTCAGTACTTAAGACAGTTGTAAGCAATGTTTGAATTAATTATATTACTTTAGGCAGGGTAACTTCGAGCCTAAATATCTTTATAAACTTAAATAAACCACCTAGTCTTGAATTCATTACTTTTTTATTCTATTCATGTGGGTTAAAATATTCCTTGCCTGACTATGTCATGTGGGATATTTTTAATACTCTAATTTGAAGACAAAATGTCAAAGACCAGTAGATTAGCTGGTGTACGAAAATCATGTCTGTTCTCTAAATTCTATATAACTGCCAAAGCCTCACACGAATTTATACACTAATCTCATCTTATGAAGAAACCAAATTTCTTAACTGTTATTCTACATATTTGCTTTCGATCACCAAAAATTTGTCTTTCTTGTTCTTTGATTGGAAGGTTTGATTAAAATGATGAGGTTTCCACATAAAATTTTATCAAATTTCAAAGCATCCCTTAAGTATTCCATTCCATTTGTTTCTCTGTGAATAGTCACTGCTAAGAATTTTTTTTGTTGAGCGCTATATGTTTGTAAAGAATTTCGGGCTTTTTAAAATGTAACTTTGAACATAAAAATATTGATCTACATTGTGACTAGCAAACTTCTTGCGTCTTTTCGTGTGTTGAGCTTTTTTTACTGCATCTTTCAGTTCTATAGCTTACAAAGTAACCTCAAAATGGCTCCATGGTATATTCACTATTTTGTATCCTGAAGTCTGAATGCCTCGCTTGTAAAAGCAATTTGGTATTTATAACTGTGGAAAATAATTCGTAACAAAGCTCAAGTGTACTAAAATAGTTGGAGAATTCGTTTCAGTTGGAGTATCATGTTAACAAATTAGGTTTAACTGTTTGAACGAGTTTGACATGAGATTTTATGTTTTTGCGCTTTGTTGAACTCTTGTTTACTTTCCAGCCCTTAAGAAGTATTAACACACGTTGGGCCTGTGCAGTCCATTATTTTAAGATCATCATTTATTCAAAATCATTTCAGAAATGTCGTAAGCAGATTCACTTTTGCTTGAATGAAATCTTTGAAAGATTCTACAGCGTCTACTTTTTGATTTTCAATCTTTACATATCACACAACTGGACTTGTTTGATCCTTATGTCAAATATATGAAGAGCTATCAAATACAATGGAACAATATTTGGTATCTTGTTATTGAAGAAAGATGATTTTTCGTGAACTGTATCTCCTAAAATTGCTTTGAGCTCAGTTTTAATTTTAGATGACACGTTTTTTACCCCTTTTCCCACTATGTTCTCGGAGTGCTCGAACTTACTTTGCAAGCTAATGCATTAGTTCCAGAATATTGCCTTTATTTGCAACAGTATTGCTATCTCTGTGACCTCAAAAAGTCACATTCAATTTGGCCAGGATTTAATAATATCAAATATTCTATCAAGTACTTCTTGCCACTTTGTTTTCTCTTTTACAACAACTAATTGTCGGTATTTATTAATAGTCTATTCTTTTTTATCCAATTTCTGAGTCCTTCCATTTGAAAAAACGTTTGGTTATGTTGAGTACTTATTTAGTACTTATCTTGGCTTTTCTTTCATTTTATTAAAATTTATTTTCACGTTTTAACAATTAGCTAATTAACATCGAGGAATTTGCCGCCCCCCCCCCAAATTTTACACTAGGGTTTGCTGTCAAATTTTAAGAATCAGCGAATTTATCACCACATTAGTGTCACGTTATCATACTAATTTAGCCTCTTTTAAAAAAAATTACAATAGTATTAGTATCAGATGAATTTATATCCAATAAGGAATTTGAAGTTTTGGCAGTTAAAACGTTCACATTCTTTTGGATAGTTCCTTTATTTATTTTTATTAATTTCTTATTTGGATTTTCTTTAATTGAGGTTTTTTAAAAAAAACTTCTCTTTCTTTTAAAATTTTCATTTTAAGAAACTAATTAACGACTATGAATTTGCCACCCGCGGCATTTGCCTTCCCCCCTCTGCCCCCATCGCTACGCCACTGCTGATATAGAAATATGATAACTGACAAAGAAATAGGATAACTGATTTATAAATATGATAACTGATATATAAATATGATAACTGATATATAAATATGATAACTGATATATAAATATGATAACTGATATAGAAATATGTTAAATGATATAGAAATATGATAACTGATATATAAATATGATAACTGATATAGAAATATGATAACTGAAATAGAAATATGATAACTAATGTAGAAATATTTGGATAACTGAAATTTAGTTATTTGGTATACCTAACTGAATACCCAACCCAGTTTCAATCATTAATAAATCCTATAACATTGATCTAAAAACGAGTAGTGCACTCGGCTCAGTCTGTTTTGGATGTATTCTAAGCTAACTGCAAACTGCATGTAATTATAACAGGAAACCCACTGGAATAGAAGACTGAAACTATCGAAGGGTACATTAGAGTTCATTAAGTTTAAATGTATTTAAATGTATATTTAAATGCTATCCCATCTTTCTTCTCTCAAATGACAGAAAGAAATACCGACTGTCTGAATGTATCAATTGTATTTATATTTCAAAATGGCCGACGAATTAATCTAAAAATAGAGACCAATAGCAGTGTTATGCGGCGATCGCGTGACAAGGAATCTTCTGCGCCGAGAGATTAACTTAAACCTTAGGTGACGTATCCGTCTTTAGGGAACTGCTTGTTCCTGTCTGATTGGTGGGGGTGGAAAGTTCGGGGTGGGGAGGGGGGTAAAGGTTCGGAGCATAGGGCTGCAGGGGTGATACGAGAGTTGTTGTAAAAGTTGGAGGGGAGTATAGAGATGAAAGGAAAATAATGTTGCCAGGAGTGGAATTGATGGTAGGAAGAGTGGCATGAAGTGAAGCTGCGGAAGGGACAATGCGGGCTGGTGGCGATTGGAAACAGTGGTGATTGTCGACAGCAGTGAATGGTGACATTGGTGATTGGTGACAGTGGTGAATGGTGACATTGGTGATTGGTGACAGTGGTGGAAAGCTTGTGATGTCAGGATGTATGGAGATGTAGAGGGTGATGAAAAGAACAATGGACGGAGAGAGCAATGGTTGGACGGAGAGAGCAATGGTTCGACGGATAGAGCAATGGTTGGAGGGAGAGAGCATTGGTTGGACTGAGAGAGCAATGGTTGCATGAAGAGATCAATGGTTATATGGAGAGAGCAATGGTTGGAGGGAGAGAGCAATAGTTATACGGAGAGAGCAATGGTTGGATGGAGAGAGCAATGGTTATATGGAGAGAGCAATGGTTGGAGGGAGAGAGCAATGGTTGGATGGAGAGAGCATTGTTATATCGAGAGAGCAATGGTTGGATGGAGAGAGCAATGGTTATATGGAGAGAGAAATGGTTGGATGTAGAGAGAAAAATGGTTATATGGAGAGAGCAATGGTTGGATGGAGAGAGCATTAGACTGAAGCACTTCTATTTTGCAACAATAAATCACGCAGTACTTTGTCTCTTCCGAAGTCAATTCGCGTAGCCAGTTCGGATATTCTGTTCACAACATCGACTAGGAATCTTGGCTATATTATTTCTGACAACATGTCTATTAACAACTTCATCAATCACATCTGTCGCTCTGCCTACACTGCCATTCGTCAGATCAGCTCAATCCGTCATTACTTAACAGTTAGTGCCACAAAAACACTAGTCTGTGCTCTTGTACTGGCTCGTATGGATTACTGCAATTCTCTTCTGTCAGGTGTGCCAAAACAATGCATTGAAAAACTACAGAAAGTTCAAAATTCAGCTGCCAGACTGTTGCTCAAGGCAAAAAAACATGACCATGTTACTCCACTTCTTCGCTCACTTCATTGGCTGCCTATACAAGCCCGTATTGATTACAAACTGGCCGTTCTCTGTCACAATTTCTTTTCGGACTCATGCCCATCGTATCTTACTGAACTTTTGTCGGTCTACTCACCCACTCGCAATCTAAGATCTTCTGCAGACACACGCGTTCTCTCTGTTCCTACGACACGCACCAAAACGTTTGGTGAAAGGTCGTTCTCTTTTTGTGCAGCCAAACAATGGAATTCTCTACCATTACACATACGTAGTATTCAAACAACCAAGTCCTTCAAGACTGCACTTAAGACACATCTTTTAAAAATTTATTTTTAAAATTGATGAAACAACATTTCTTGTAAATGATTAACGTAGCTTATGTATAATGTATTGTAATTTTGTGTGTTTGTTGTGATATGAAAGTTAATTTAATACTTATAAGTATGTTATTTCTTTCATGTAAAGCGCCGTGAGCCCATATCCTTACTGGGATACAGCGCTATATAAATAATCAATTTATTATTATTATTATTATTAGTTATATGGAGAGAGAAATGGTTGGATGGAGATAGAAAAATGGTTATATGGAGAGAGCAATGGTTGGATGGAGAGAGCAATGGTTATATGGAGAGAGCAATGGTTATATGGAGAGAGCATTGGTTGGATGGAGAGAGCATTAGTTATATGGAGAGAGCAATGGTTGGATGGAGAGAGAAATGGTTGGATGGAGAGAGAAATGATTGGATCGAGAGAGAAATGGTTGGATGGAGAGAGAAATGGTTGGATCGAGAGAGAAATGGTTGGATGGAGAGAGAAATGGTTGGATGGAGAGAGAAATGGTTGGATCGAGAGAGAAATGGTTGGATGGAGAGAGAAATGGTTGGATCGAGAGAGAAATGGTTGGATCGAGAGAGAAATGGTTGGATCGAGAGAGAAATGGTTGGATCGAGAGAGAAATGGTTGGATCGAGAGAACAATAATTCGGCGGAGTGAACAATGATTATATTGAGAGAGCAATGATTTGAGGAAGAGAGCCAAAACTTTTGGTGTATTTTAAAAAGAATATGATTTGGATATGAAAACTAAATAATATTACGATGCTTTGAAATTGTATAGGAGGTGGGACATATTATGGGAGGTGGGACATATTATGGGAGGTAGGAAATGGTATTGCAGGTAGGACATGTTATGGGAGGTAGGACATGTTATGGGAGGTAGGACATGTTATGGGAGGTAGGACATGTTATGGGAGGTAGGACATGTTATGGGAGGTAGGAAATGGTATAAGGAGCCGCTATGTGAAGTGATTAAGGGCGAGGTTTCAATCACGGGAAATGTGCGTTTACTTGGCCGGAAATGAAGCGGAGTTCAGTGACAGGTCATCGCCGAGTGGTCAGCCAAGATGAAGGAAAGATAATCCCGCCTGGTTCCTGGAACTTGTGTGACGTCATTACCGTGACTGGCTTTGATCGCCGAGATTACCTGCGGCTCTGTGGTTTGATAAGTGTACAGGTGTGGTCTGGGAATCAGCGTTGACCTATAAGTAGACACAAATTTCTAAAGGGTCACTTTACCTGAGGTGTGGTTTTAGGGGGTGGGGAAAGGGGGGGGGGTAGTCTTCGCTGGCAATTTGTGGCCTGAAGAAGTTCGTTCATAAATAGACGCCTAAGTCGTGTCTAGTTTGAAGACAAGCTACTCTTTGATAAAACCATCAATCAGACTAACGACTAAAGTCATTAATGCTTTCAAGTTCTACAATCCAGGAACGGTTTCTTGTGTGAAGGGAGTGTGGGCCCTTGGCTGAAGTTCATCCTTTGTTTGTTCAAGGTTTCATTACGTCATCTTCCTGGAATGACAGCCTTTAGTGCATGGGTCGCAGGGGTCAAAGTTCAGACTGTTCCCATGACGTCACAGTTGGTGGTTTGTTGCGTTAAAATAGGCAGCGTAGTACTACATAATGAGAAAAATTTAGGTTGTTCTGCACTACTACAATGTAATGATAATATGTTTTTAATAAACCTTTAGCTTCAGACCGGCTGTCGGGTGAAATAAAATTAAATCGAATTAAAAGAAATAAAATAAACAATTTTATACTATTTTCTCTAATTTGTAAAAAGCTGCAATACTACCCGGCGATTGATTTGATATTTACAATGTTTTTTTCCCTTAACAGCACACACGCTAATACTAATACAACCACAGAGAAATATAAATAATTGTATCAAGTACATCCCACACTGAGGTATTGGCTTGTGAAATTTTTATTGCAATCTTTATTTATAAAATTCACTTTCATCATATTTTAAAACATTCTCATTTCAAAGATAGACACAATTGGTGCATCTACGCACCAAGATTTGCGCACCTTTTCAATAGACTCCTTTTAAAGATTATTGCTGTTCTAACTGTGCAATCAGTTTTTAAAGTTCTTGAAAGATTCTGAATTCTTGTATTTTTAAGTAACGAAGAACTTTTGAAAAATGGTCATGGCGAGTTTCCGTAGAACTTAATTATGTCGTTATGTTTCCAACCATTCGATTCACCTGGACAAGGAGATTTGTAAAAAAAATAAAGGAATTAACATTTAAACGGAATAATTTTACTAAATTGCGAAATGTAAATTTTGTTCTGAAGCGTGATCGGGTGTAAACTATTTTTTATAAACACTCGTGAGTCGTTGATATGGAGGAGTCATTGACTCGTAGAGTCAAGAGGAATAATCGATTTCAAATGAGAGAAAGTCGGAAACGGGAGAAAGGGCTCAACAACGAGGAGGAGTGCAGAAACGAGAAAGAGGATGAACCGAAAGAGAGCAATCGAGAGAAAGACAAGGATACCACCACACCTGTCCGAGACGAGAGCCCTCGTCAAGAGAGCTCGGAGAGCGACGACAACAAACGAGAGTTTAACGAGAAGAGGGTGGGAGAAGTGGTCGAAGGAGGAGGGGACGGAGACGAGAGTGACGATGAGAATGAGGAGATTAGCGAGGCGATCCGGGAGTTTAGGCGGAGGCGGCACCAGGAGATCTGCGAGCAGCTGGAGCGACAGCAGCATCGGAGCCTGGACAGGTCCAGCTCTCAGGGGCGGCTCGTCAAACACCCGCCCAACAGGCACATCAAGAAGTGCAAGAGCGCCACCTTCTCGTTGGATGGGATGCTATACACCATTGGTGAGTAGAGTCACTGGTGTTCATTGTGGTTTTATTTTGTGTGGCCTTATTGAGGTTTTGTGTGACGTTATTGTAGTTTTGTTGTGTGTGGCCTTATTGAGGTTTTGTGTGACGTTATTGTAGTTTTGTTGTGTGTGGCCTTATTGAGGTTTTGTGTGACGTTATTGTAGTTTTGTTGTGTGTGGCCTTATTGAGGTTTTGTGTGACGTTATTGTAGTTTTGTTGTGTGTGGCCTTATTGAGGTTTTGTGTGACGTTATTGTAGTTTTGTTGTGTGTGGCCTTATTGAGGTTTTGTGTGACGTTATTGTAGTTTTGTTGTGTGTGGCCTTATTGAGGTTTTGTGTGACGTTATTGTAGTTTTGTTGTGTGTGGCCTTATTGAGGTTTTGTATGACGTTATTGTAGTTTTGTTGTGTGTGGCCTTATTGAGGTTTTGTATGACGTTATTGTAGTTTTGTTGTGTGTGGCCTTATTGAGGTTTTGTGTGACGTTATTGTAGTTTTGTTGTGTGTGGCCTTATTGAGGTTTTGTGTGACGTTATTGTAGTTTTGTTGTGTGTGGCCTTATTGAGGTTTTGTGTGACGTTATTGTAGTTTTGTTGTGTGTGGCCTTATTGAGGTTTTGTGTGACGTTATTGTAGTTTTGTTGTGTGTGGCCTTATTGAGGTTTTGTGTGACGTTATTGTAGTTTTGTTGTGTGTGGCCTTATTGAGGTTTTGTGTGACGTTATTGTAGTTTTGTTGTGTGTGGCCTTATTGAGGTTTTGTGTGACGTTATTGTAGTTTTGTTGTGTGTGGCCTTATTGAGGTTTTGTGTGACGTTATTGTAGTTTTGTTGTGTGTGGCCTTATTGAGGTTTTGTGTGACGTTATTGTAGTTTTATTTTGTGTGGCCTTATTGAGGTTTTGTATGACGTTATTGTAGTTTTGTTGTGTGTGGCCTTATTGAGGTTTTGTGTGACGTTATTGTAGTTTTGTTGTGTGTGGCCTTATTGAGGTTTTGTGTGACGTTATTGTAGTTTTGTTGTGTGTGGCCTTATTGAGGTTTTGTGTGACGTTATTGTAGTTTTGTTGTGTGTGGCCTTATTGAGGTTTTGTGTGACGTTATTGTAGTTTTGTTGTGTGTGGCCTTATTGAGGTTTTGTGTGACGTTATTGTAGTTTTGTTGTGTGTGGCCTTATTGAGGTTTTGTGTGACGTTATTGTAGTTTTGTTGTGTGTGGCCTTATTGAGGTTTTGTGTGACGTTATTGTAGTTTTGTTGTGTGTGGCCTTATTGAGGTTTTGTGTGACGTTATTGTAGTTTTGTTGTGTGTGGCCTTATTGAGGTTTTGTGTGACGTTATTGTAGTTTTGTTGTGTGTGGCCTTATTGAGGTTTTGTGTGACGTTATTGTAGTTTTGTTGTGTGTGGCCTTATTGAGGTTTTGTGTGACGTTATTGTAGTTTTGTTGTGTGTGGCCTTATTGAGGTTTTGTGTGACGTTATTGTAGTTTTGTTGTGTGTTCCTTTAGCTACTGTTTTGTAAATTTGTACACCACTACCCCCCCCATCCCCCCACCCCCCCCCGATCACAATGAACTTAATACACCAGAGTTCCTCTCTTCCACATTCTTTCTCTCTAGTAATTAATGATTTTTGTTGGACTCTAGCAGCTGTTTTTTTAATGTTTTAATTTTTTTATGTTGTTGCAGTAAAACGAAGAAAAAAACAACAAAACATGATTTTTTTAAATATCACCTTAAGTCTTTTTAATGAAAGACCAACAACTGGACATTCACAATTTTCTCTCTTTTAACTATTTCTCTCTCTTATAAGACAAGTAGCATACAGTCACATAATGAGACAAGTATACATTCACATAATGAGACAAGTACACACTGCGTTATATTATGAGATAAGTATACATTTTAAATTCCATGTCACGCCCTACGTTAAAATTAAGGTTGAAATTCATTGAATCTTCAAAACCGGAAATCACCCGAGAACGAGATTACAGTTGTTGTTTTTTAAAATTTCTTTTAATTCCGCAGTATCCGGCGGCCATTTTGTTGCCCAGAATTCCATTAGTGTGATGAACGACGTCATCAGCAGGAAGAAGTTAGTCGTTGTAACATCCAACAAACACACGCTATACATGGGCTACAACAGTGAAACGAATAGTATATTGTAGATATTGGTTGAGTTAGGCGAAAGGTGAATTTTATAGAAGTGTTATGGTCGGTATCTGAGCAGAGGCGTTACCTGTGTTAATGATCAATCTAGTACAAGCAGAAATGAAATGCAACATATTTTAAGTTTTATTGTATGGGAAATCTCATGTGAGCATATAGCATAATAGGTTGTTTGGGAAGGCTCATATGAACATTGTATAATATGTTGTATGGGAGGGCTCGTATGAACATATTGTATAATATGTTGTATGGGAAGGCTCGTATGAACATATTGTATAATATGCTTTACGTGAAGGCTCATATGAACATATTGTATAACATTTTGTATTGAAAGGTTCATATGAACATTGTATAATATGTTGTATGGGAAGGCTAATATGAACATATTGTCTGTTTCCTTGCATGGAAAGGCTCCTATGAACATATTGTAAGATTTCTTGTATGGGAAGGCTCATAGGAACCTATTGTAAATTTTGATGTAAAGGAAGGCCCTTATGAAAATAGCGTAAATTTTGTTGAATGGGAAGGCCCATATGAAAATATTGTAAGTTTTGTTATATGGGAAGGCTCACATGAACATAATGTAATTTTTGTTGTATAGGAAGGCTCATATGAACATATGTATATTAAGTACTTTACTTTAGGTGTTCTTCTCTCCTAGTATATATAACTCTAAAATGTAAAACGTCCAAACAATTGCCGTGAAATCACAGAAGAATTATTTGCAATCATAAGAGTTTGTTCGAATAAGACGAACAAGAATATAACTAACCCTTCTCACTTTTTATAACACAATCTTTGCCCCAAGTTCCCACACACCAGATTTCACCCCGGCGCCCTCACACCAGATTTCATCCCGGCGCCCTCACAACAGATTTCATCCCGGCGCCCTCACACCAGATTTCACTCCGGCGCCCTCACACACGATTTCATCTCGGCGCCCTCACACCAGATTTCACCCCGGCGCCCTCACACCAAATTTCACCCCGGCGCCCTCACACCAGATTTCACCCCGGCGCCCTCAAACCAGATTTCACCCCGGCGCCCTCACACCAGATTTCGTCCCGGCGCCCTCACACCAGATTTCATCCCGGCGCCCTCACACCAGATTTCACTCCGGCGCCCTCACACCAGATTTCATCCCGGCGCCCTCACACCAGATTTCATCCCGGCGCCCTCACACCAGATTTCATCCCGGCGCCCTCACACCAGATTTCATCCCGGCGCCCTCACAACAGATTTCATCCCGGCGCCCTCACACCAGATTTCACTCCGGCGCCCTCACACACGATTTCATCTCGGCGCCCTCACACCAGATTTCACCCCGGCGCCCTCACACCAAATTTCACCCCGGCGCCCTCACACCAGATTTCACCCCGGCGCCCTCAAACCAGATTTCACCCCGGCGCCCTCACACCAGATTTCGTCCCGGCGCCCTCACACCAGATTTCACAATCAGGCGCCTCTGCAGTAAAAATCTCTCCTACCCTGCATCCGCCCACATCATCATACCGACCTACTATATTCAAATACAAGCCGGTCAGAATAACAAGACGACCAGGAAGTAGGTAAAAACAACAAATCATTATCAATTAACGTTAAATTTTTAACCAGTTTAAAAATCTCTCCGTGAGTTGATGTGGCTGCTGCAGATTTCTATTTGTCCAGCGTCCAGGAGTTGATAAAGTTGAAATTAATCAGAGTTGTGTTGGGAACTCGCGGAGTTTAACCGTGGCGTTTTAAACAATCAATATTCACTGTTTATATAACAAATAAATATTTGAAATGAATTTGTGAGACCAGAATTTGTGAGACCAGAGTTTGTGAGACCAGAGTTTGTGAGACCAGAATTTGTGAGACCAGAGTTTGTGAGACCAGAGTTTGTGAGACCAGAATTTGTGAGACCAGAATTTGTGAGACCAGAATTTGTGAGACCAGAATTTGTGAGACCAGAATTTGTGAGACCAGAATTTGTGAGACCAGAATTTGTGAGACCAGAATTTGTGAGACCAGAATTTGTGAGTCCAGAACTTGTGAGACCAGAACTTGTGAGACCAGAATTTGTGAGACCAGAATTTGTGAGACCAGAATTTGTGAGACCAGAATTTGTGAGACCAGAACTTGTGAGACCAGAATTTGTGAGACCAGAATTTGTGAGACCAGAATTTGTGAGACCAGAATTTGTGAGACCAGAATTTGTGAGACCAGAGTTTGTGAGACCAGAATTTGTGAGACCAGAATTTGTGAGACCAGAGTTTGTGAGACCAGAGTTTGTGAGACCAGAATTTGTGAGACCAGAATTTGTGAGACCAGAATTTGTGAGACCAGAATTTGTGAGACCAGAATTTGTGAGACCAGAATTTGTGAGACCAGAATTTGTGAGACCAGAATTTGTGAGACCAGAATTTGTGAGTCCAGAATTTGTGAGACCAGAATTTGTGAGACCAGAATTTGTGAGACCAGAATTTGTGAGACCAGAATTTGTGAGACCAGAATTTGTGAGACCAGAACTTGTGAGACCAGAATTTGTGAGACCAGAATTTGTGAGACCAGAATTTGTGAGACCAGAATTTGTGAGACCAGAATTTGTGAGACCAGAATTTGTGAGACCAGAATTTGTGAGACCAGAATTTGTGAGACCAGAATTTGTGAGACCAGAATTTGTGAGACCAGAATTTGTGAGACCAGAATTTGTGAGACCAGAATTTGTGAGACCAGAATTTGTGAGACCAGAATTTGTGAGACCAGAATTTGTGAGACCAGAATTTGTGAGACCAGAATTTGTGAGACCAGAATTTGTGAGACCAGAATTTGTGAGACCAGAATTTGTGAGACCAGAATTTGTGAGACCAGAATTTGTGAGACCAGAATTTGTGAGACCAGAATTTGTGAGACCAGAATTTGTGAGACCAGAATTTGTGAGACCAGAATTTGTGAGACCAGAATTTGTGAGACCAGAATTTGTGAGACCAGAACTTGTGAGACCAGAACTTGTGAGACCAGAACTTGTTAGACCAGAACTTGTGAGACCAGAACTTGTGAAACCAGAACTTGTGAGACCAGAACTTGTGAGACCAGAATTTGTGAGACCAGAATTTGTTAGACCAGAATTTGTGAGACCAGAATTTGTGAGACCAGAATTTGTGAGACCAGAATTTGTGAGACCAGAATTTGTGAGACCAGAATTTGTGAGACCAGAATTTGTGAGACCAGAATTTGTGAGACCAGAATTTGTGAGACCAGAACTTGTGAGACCAGAATTTGTGAGACCAGAATACACAGGGACAGTGGCGTAAACACCCATATGGTCGTACTCATCTGAATTGTGTAGGGTTGCCAGGTGGTTGTCTCAAAAATACCGGACACTAGTGTCGAATTTTGTCGATGGCACAATATTTAATGTAAAATGTCCGGTATTGCTTCCATTTTTCCACTGGACAAATAACGATAATACCGGACAGTCCGGTACAAAACTGGACATCTGGCAACCCTAGAATTGTGTAATATGGTGTTTTGGTAGCATAGGGGAAGATAAAGTGTAAACGTTTTCATCAATTCTTTCTTTTAAACCGATATAACCTTGTTTTCTTGTTGTTGCTTTGTGTGTGTGTGTGTGTGTGTGTTTCCGTGTTTGTCGTGCGTTTGTTGGTCTGTCAGTGTTTTGTTTGTTATTGTAAGACAAACCCTGATATGCCCCCAGAAAGCCCCTAAGAAATCCCCCACATATTTCCCGTACAAAACCCATAGCCCCTAGTGTTTGAGGAACTAATAAACCTTTAAAAAACCTATATGTTCAACGCTCTGAGCCCCTGAAACTGCTACCCCAAACGCAGAGCAATATTCAAGAACCTATTGCAACATACCTAGGACGTCCGTGAGCTATAGACTAACAAAACAATCCGATCTTTGTTATGTTAAGGGCTTACGTCTGTATGTGAATATGCGATATATAGTCTATGCATGACCAGACTTATATTTAATTGATATAACTAGATGTTTATATATGGCATCTTGAAACCGTGACATGCAAAAACACACACCTTTGTCTGTTTAAATTACACTCCAACAGTCTTACCCATAGGCACCCTCACACAAGATTTCACCTGTTATGATTCAGCGGGTCTCACTTCAGGGGCCCAGTGGATCTCAACATAGGCTCCCTAGCACTAGAATCGATTTTCTGTATAAGTCTTAAGTTACGTCTCTATCTACGCTTCCCGCAAAATCAGTTTAAAACAATCTTGTTCAACACACCATGTATACCCACCATTTAGCCCAATACCAAAAACGCAATAAAGGAAACACATCTAAACCAATTACAGTATCCTCAACACCTCACCTGGCCGACAGTATAATCCTTAATCTCAACAACCCACCTGGCCACTTTTATAATCCTTAATCCCAACTCACCTGGCCGGCAGTATAATCTTTAATCTCAACAACCCACCTGGCCACTTTTATAATCCTTAATCCCAACTCACCTGGCCGGCAGTATAATCTTTAATCTCAACAACCCACCTGGCCACTTTTATAATCCTTAATCCCAACTCACCTTTATGGCAGATACTGGCATTATAATCCATATCTCAAACACTCACCTGCCTAGCAGTATAATCCCCAATATCAACAACTCACCTTGTCGGCAGTATAATCCATGATCTCAAAAAATCACCTGTTGATCAGTATAATCCTAATGTCATCTCACCTGGCCTGCATTATAATACCTAATCTAAACAACTCATCTGGTCGGTAGTATAATCCCTATAATCTCAACAACTCACCTTGCCGATATTATGATCCCTAATCTCAACTCACCTTGTCGGCAGTATTATTCCAAATCCAACTCATCTGGCTGGCCGTATAATCCCTAATCTCAAGAACTTACCTTACCTGGAGTATAATCCTTAATCTCAACAACTTACCTGGCAGCTAACATAATCCCTGATGTAATAAAAAAAATCACCTGCGTATGAATCTTACTTAACCCCAGACAGTATAAAGCCTTAACACATGTATTCACACACACACTCTCACAAACACACATGTACACACACTAAACAGTATCGAAACATTAAATTGATATCGATTCAGAACACGAGTTTACTAGCAACGCGTCACAGACTGTCAGCAGTTAGGGCGACCTCTGGCAACATAATCGTTGGACTTGGTCAGATATCGCCAGAGATTTTATTTTAACGATGGTAACGGGGGGAAAAAAACGTGCCAGAATTCATTAATCAGTTGCAGTCGATAGTATTCGCTATTGCAGTTTTAATGAGTACCACCTCTAATCGATTTTTGTTTAATGGAGAACCGTACTGGAAATAGTGTATTCGAGTTTTCAAAAATGATTAATTATCTAATTTTAAAAAAAAAGATTTAATAATGCTTATTATTGCTGAGTGCGGGTGTTTGCGTGTTACAATCATGTTATGATCATGTTGTAATCATGTTACAATCATGTTATAATCATGTTGCAATCATGTTACAAACAAAAACAAGTAAACAATAGTACAAACGTAAGAAGCGTTTTCATAGAAACACAATAAGTTAGGATATACACAATGTCAACTGTAAAATTGGAGAGTTAGACGAATGAAGACGAGATCTATTGATATCTTTGTACATGGCACACAACCGAGTCAACATAATACTGTCTAAGTAATAGCGGCCTTGGGTTGTTTTTAAAATGTTTTAATACTTTTTATTAAATAATATATATATATATATATAAATATATGTATATATGTATGTATGTATAATTTGAAAAAACAACAATTAAAACTTCATATATAATATGATGCCAAAATTCTTTTCTCTCCTTGCAGTCTATATATTAACACAAATATCTGCCATGGACAAACATCTATCAGTAAAAGTAGCGCTTTGTCTGCCATGGACAGACATCCTCATCCATCAGTAAAGTAGCGCTTTGTCTGACATGTAAAGAAATCCCATCAGTAAAGTAGCGCTTTGTCTGCCATGGACAGACATCCTCATCCATCAGTAAAGTAGCGCTTTGTCTACCATGTACAAACACCCATCAGTAAAGTAGCGCTTTGTCTGACATGTAAAGACACCCATCAGTAAAGTAGCGCTTTGTCTACCATGTACAAACACCCATCAGTAAAGTAGCGCTTTGTCTACCATGTACAAACACCCATCAGTAAAGTAGCGCTTTGTCTACCATGTACAAACACCCATCAGTAAAGTATCGCTTTGTCTGCCATGTACAAACACCCATCAGTAAAGTAGCGCTTTGTCTACCATGTACAAACACCCATCAGTAAAGTAGCGCTTTGTCTGCCATGTACAAACACCCATCAGTAAAGTAGCGCTTTGTCTGCCATGTACAAACACCCATCAGTAAAGTAGCGCTTTGTCTACCATGTACAAACACCCATCAGTAAAGTAGCGCTTTGTCTACCATGTACAAACACCCATCAGTAAAGTAGCGCTTTGTCTGCCATGTACAAACACCCATCAGTAAAGTAGCGCTTTGTCTGCCATGTACAAACACCCATCAGTAAAGTAGCGCTTTGTCTACCATGTACAAACACCCATCAGTAAAGTAGCGCTTTGTCTACCATGTACAAACACCCATCAGTAAAGTAGCGCTTTGCCTGCCACCGACAAACACCCATCAGTAAAGTAGCGCTTTGCCTGCCACCGACAAACACCCATCAATAAAGTAGCTCTCTCATTATGTCCTCAGCAAACATATCAAACTACAAACCCCCGATCCCTTGTGCACAGTTTTATTTCTTTGGTGGTTTATTATTTTTTTTACTATGATTGATCTGGCCAAAGACTTTCGAACACTTAATTTGAATGGAACCTCTGCAGGACAGTCACCATGTTTAGTAGTACTAAAGTCCTCAAACTGGGAAGGGTAAAGGTAAAGCAAGTACAGTCCCGTGTGTTGTGATTTTAAAAAAAAATTTGGGTGGGGGGGGGGCTGTTACAACTATGGGTGTCAAAATTTTTGAAAAATGCTGCCTGGCACCCATCCAAATTTTGAACGGGTACCCGGGTACCCGTTCAAAACGCCGGTTAATTTTCGCCGTCATGACCGCTATACAATGCAATCTGGCCACCATCCATGCACCTCATTTCACAGTTACCAACGGTATACAATAACACACTATTGACATGTTTAATGCACACAAAACTTTTATTCCTACTGTAAATGAATTCATCATGTTCATAATATAAAACTACAGTAAACTAAACATTTAAACAAAATATTAACAAAAATGACGTAGCGTTAAGTCAGGTCAGACGGGCCCAGCAGCTTGAATGTATTGTCTGCTAGGCAGCGGTATTAACTATTTAAATTTATTTAGTTTAAATACTGACAAAAATTTTTACATCTGATTAAAATCAGGTTTTTCTGCTAGGTACACGTGTTAACGAACACAAGAAACAAGTGAATAGAAAGGGTTTGGGTTTGAAATGGTTTCAGCAGCTGAGAGGTGGGTCATTCAGCATGCCGACACCTTTAAAAAAAAACAAGAAATAAAAACTCGAATGAGTATTTAAACACACTTTCACGGGTACCGGGTGCAATTTTACTACCCGGGTAATTGCACGGCAACGGGTACCCGGGTTCCCGGATACACGTTGACAGGCTGAATTACAACACCACCTGACCGACCTGGCACCCATGTTTGAGATCGTCCCTCGTTTGACCGCTATAGGAGAGGTGAATTTTACCGACTGGGATCATTGCTGCGTGCCACTTCGCGGCCCTGCTGTTATTCAATATCAATTTAAAGTCATAGAGTTGTATCCCCGCGTGCCGAGAAAGCTAAGATCCTAAACTAAAAAACAAGAGTTACCCATGCAAGCATGGAGTTCGAGCCAAATGTGTTTGAAACGAGTGGCAATCCGGACTTGTCGTCCAACGCGAGGCGTCCAGGCGAGGGGAGGAATATTTAATGTCTGGAGACGGTGATGTAGTCAACAAAGTTGGAGTGATTAGGCGGGGTGGGGGGGCGAGATGGGGGGGGGCGTTGGGTTGAGATTCTCTTGGACGGACAGGAAACAGAAAACAATCGATTTGACCTATTTTGAGCTCTAATGTAACTCAATGGTTGATAAATTTGGTTGTGATTTGAACCGATAAATCTATAAGACTAATTTGTGAGTTCGATTTCGGTGATTGACACACATTATCCCCCCTGGCGTTACCTGAAGACTTGATTACACGTCCTGGTGTGGAGAAATAAGGTGGATGGTTTCCTAGCGGTACAAAGGGTGAAAAAGGGGGGGGGGCATATATTTATGGATTTGTGTGTGTTCCTTTGGGGGAGGGGGTATATATTTGTGGATTTACGTATGTTCCTTTGGGGGGTGTTACGGGAGAACATGTGAGATCGTGTAACCGAATATTTATATATATATTGTATCGGGCAGAAAGAGAAATTAAAGGTAAGCAGAGTAATAAAAGAGATTTTTTATAGCTTGTGGCTCAGTACTTCTACTATAGATTAATACCCATGATATGATCTACATGGAAAATAGATTTATAAAACCGTTAGATGCTTTCGCTCCATATGAATTAAATCAAATTCACCATATTACATAACGGTGGAATTTCTCTCCACCCCCCACACCCCGTTGTGTTTTTTTCTTTAAACTTGTTATACTTCCTTCCTTTTCTTATATCATGTGTCATTGTTTGTTGTTGTTTTTAAATCCTTTATATTAACTCGTCGTGTCTGCTTGGTTGCTTGAGGCAGGCTGGCGGGCTGTTCCGCAAACACTTTGGATCGATTTTTAACCCACTTTCTCGTAAGCTAGCGAGCTGAAATTTTGCATGCAGACTCGTGCCCATAATAAAAATGGTGTGTACAAAATTTCAGATAAATCGAATGTACGGAATTAAATGATTGAATTTTTAGATTATTTTATTTATCTCTATGTAACATGTTAATTTTTTTTATTTTTTTTGCTATAGTGTCGTTGTGCGTATTATATTAAACGACCTTTTTAATACTTTCCTGTTGCGCGATTCGGTGCGTATTATATTGACGTTACTTTTACAAAATATATTCCCGATCGGTGCGCATTATATTAAACATGATTTACGAGACACAAATAACATTTTGTATTTTTGGATTGTCTTGCGCTGCGTATTATAATGAACATTCTTTTAGTTATGGCTACTATATAAAGGATTTATAGTCAAAAACTTGTTTTTTAACGTTTAAAAAAAAATCCTTTATTTTCACTCGTGGCGTCTGGTTGATTGTTTGATTGTTTGCCGAAATAACTTTGGATCGATTTTTAACCCACTTCCCCGCATGCTAGCGAGCTTAAATTTTGCACGCAGACTCATGCCGACTATAAAAATGATCGATCAAAATTTCATATCGATCGAATGTACTGTAATTAAATTAATGAATTTTTAGATAATATCTATGTATCTCTATGTAGCATGTTAATTTCTTTGTGCTAGAATGTCGCGGTGCGTATAATATTGAACAACCTTTTGAATATTTTCCTGTCGTGCGGTGCGGTGCGTATTATATTGACGATACTTTAAAAAAAAATATTCCCAATCTGTAAATTTTTATGCTAGTCTGTCGCGGGGTGCGCATTATATTAAATATGTTTTTATAACCCTTTTCCCGTGATCAAATGAGGCTGAAATTTAGTAGGCAGACTGTAGTCCTTTTTTTAATACTATAAACTATAAATCCTGTATTTATCACACATAACTAAAATTTTGGTATTTTTGGATGGTCGTGGGATAGGTATTATAATGAACACTAGTGTATTACCCGTCAAAAATGATGGAAGTTTTCAAAATAAATACGTTTCAGCTGAAATCTATTTATTTTGAAAAAAATACACATACTAATAAAAAGGTAATGTAATACAGAACTTTTATTTATGCTTATTTTATTCATTTATTTTCATATTGCACAATTTTATGAGGAACGTTCGAAAAGAGTTATTTTGGTGCAGTAATTTGGTGCGCTGCTTTCTAAAATTAGTAGCGTCACGGACAGACAGACGTGACATACATTGCAAATTATGTATGTTGATGTTTTTAGTTATGTCTCGTATATAAAGGATTCATAGTCAAAAACTTTTTTTGTTACATTTTCTTAAAATTTAAATTCTTTATATTAACTCGTGTCATCTGCTTGATGCCCTTGCTTGCTTGATTGTTTGTTTGCCGAAAAAAATTTGGATCGATTTTGCAGGCAGACTCATGGTGACGACAAAAATGACCTATCAAAATTTTACATCTTTCGAATGTGCTGTAATTGAACTGATGAATGTTTAAATTATCTCTATGTATTTCTATGTAGCATGTAAACTTTTGTGCTAGACTGCAGCGGTGCGTATCATATTGAAGAACCTTTTTAATATTTTACTGTCCCGCGCTGCTGTGCGTATTATATTGACGATAATCTTTTTTAATATTAGGACCCCTCCCCAACCACCTCAGTGACATGGATTTGTGAATAGTATGCTAGTCTGTCGCGCGGTGCGCATTATATTAAACATGTTTTTCGAGACATAAATACAAATTTTGGATTTTTAAATTTGTCGTGCGTTGCGTATTATAATGTACATAAGTTAAGTTATGTCTCGTATATAAAGAATTTATAGTCTAAAAACTTTGTTTTTACGGGGTTTTTTTAATTGAAAATTTACTTAAGAACTTTTTTTCCCCATGGAATGTCTTATATAAGGTAAAAATATAATTTTAATACTGTGTAAGTTATTTGTACTGACGAAGGCTTTTAGCCAAAACGTCTTCTTTTGTATTAGTCAATTAATAAAACTTTAATTTATTGTTTTGATTACACAGTTTGTTTGTGTATCATGTATTTTAATTGAAAGGAAGAAGGAATTATATTAAAGGATAAGGAAACATCCGTGGAACCATCTAATTATAATTTAACATTAAAAAAGTTCTTTTTAATTTTTACCCCAATTTATAACAGCCATCGATTGTAACCCTATTAATGGTAGTCCTCAGCACGGTAGCCCTAATTCATTGTAGCCCTCTGCAAGGTATAGATTTATTTATATAAGTTCTAATTAAGGCAGCAGTATTTGCTATTTTCTTTGGCTGTTAACGCTTAATTTAAATTTAATCATTAACGTTTGAAAAAGTATCGATTAACCAATCGTTAATTTCAATTTAAGCCAAAAATTGAAATTTATGGTGTCATAAGTAATATTTATTAAACGTACTTGTCGAAAATCGAAATAACACTGGAATGTCTTCTTTATATGACATCTTTTAACCAATAACGCAAACAGACAAGTGTATTGACATTATTTGGTTCAAGTGATGAGCGGGTCTTATTGACGATATAACTAGCCGAGCTGAACGATCGTTCATATAGCTTTAGATTGTCTCAGCTGAACTTTCTGATACTGTAGTGCAGTGGTCCCCAACCTTTTTATCGCCGCGGACCACTAAAAGTTTGATAATTTTACCGCGGCCCACTAACCTTGGGCGGGAGATTATGGGGGGGGGTGGGGGTTGCGGCTGCGTTGATTGTTTATACAGGTATTTTAGATTGTTTTGATTTTATAGTTTTAATATAATTGTACTTAAACATGCCTTCAAAATAAAATACAGTTACACAAAAAGTGAATTAAACATTATTTAATATTTTGTGGTTGGGATGTAGCGCTCAAACTCTTATAAAAGCAAAGACAGCTGATCGTGCACCATCTGTGACAAAAAGTGCCCAGGTTCAGTCTCGCCTAGAATCCCCGCTAATGTTTGAAACATATCCAAAATGCCTTTGTTCACTCGCCGTTCCAACAACTCCAGTTTGGCTTTAAATGCAGCTACTTTGTCAGCCAACATGAAAACAGTTGTCATTTTTCCCTGAAGAGACAGATTGAGTTCATTGAGCTGGCTGAATATTTCACACAGGTAAGCAAGTTTTGCGACCCATACCTTGTCGCTGAAATGTTCTGGCAGCGGTGACTTCTTTTCTGAGAGAAATCTTTGCAATGGGTCTCGTAATTCAAATACTCTGTTTAGCGATTTTCCTCTGGACAACCATGGTATTTCTGTGTACAAAAGGAGGCATCTGTGCTCTGCGTCCATCTCCTCAAAAAGCTGCCCAAACAGGCGTGAGTTAAGGGCGTTTGCCTTGATGTGGTTAATAACTTTAACGACATCAATCAATACACTGTTAAATTCTGGTAACATTTTTTGGCTTGCCAACATTTCCCTGTGAATGATGCAATGCGTAGATTTACACTCAGGTGCAACCTGCTTAAGCATAGCTGTTTAACCAGACAGTCGCTCGGTCATGGCAGCAGCTCCATCTGTGCAGATGCCGACACAAAAGGATCATTTTAGGAGGCCTGACATAGAACCATCCGATGACTTGAACTTGAACAGTTCAGCTCCCGTGGTGTCGGTTGACAAAGATAGAGCGCATAACAAATCCTCATGTAAATCCTCATGATAAATATATCTCACATAAACAAGTAATATTGCCTTGTTGTCGATGTCTGTAGATTCGTCAACCTGGAGTGCGTACCACAGTGATGAATTAATCCTCTCCAACAATTGTATCTCAATATCTTCGGCTATTTCCTCAATATACCTAGTTACAATGGTAGCACATGTGCTATCTTTTTAACAGCAACCTCTCCTGGAAGTTCATGGCAAATGTCTTTAATTTTAGCTTGCCAACTTGGGCGACCCATCAAAATCGCGCACAACAAATGAGCGCCTACATAAAAGTGCCGTGATAAGAACGCCGACATAAGAGCGCCAACACAGACGTGGTGCCGCCAAAACGGGTAACATGCTTTTCCATCATGTGTATGGAAAGACGCTAAATCCTAAGAGAAATACACCACAGTAAAAAAACAAAACAAATGCTAATAATTTAATGTTCCTTTGCTCGCGGACCACCAGACACCTCTCCGCGGACCACTAGTGGTCCGCGGACCCCAGGTTGGGGACCACTGCTGTAGTGGATGTTTGGTTTGCAGGTGATATGTAAGCGAAGTGTTAGAACCATGGTAGCAATGTTCCCTTTAAGCAGCGTGGCTGCGCAGACATTTGACCGACGCCACGAAGGAGTTTAGAATCACCGCGCAGAAAATTATGTAAAATATTGCACAAAAAATGGACGTTGTGCAACTTTGCCCGAGAGTTTTTTTTTAAATTTTGCACACGGACCAAAGAAAAGAAGCTTAGACTTAGAGGGAACATTGCATGGTAGGCAAACGATTTCTCTCAATGGACACAATAACCTTTATCACATCAGTCAATAGTTTAAAACCAAAATGTTCATGTAATCGTACGGAAATTAGTTTATATTTATCGGTCGAAACATTTTACTTTTTAACTTCCAGTACATTTATAAGTGGTGGGACAATTAATCGTTTAAAAAAATTTAATCGTTAAAAATTTTTAACGATTAATCGAGAAATTAATCGTTAATTTCCGCAGCCCTACTATTTTCATTTATAGCTCCATTTGGTGCACCCAAAGTACTTGAGACTAGTATCGGTAGCCTCATTTCAGATGCTATTATTTCAGACAGCCTCATTTCAAATATCCTTGTTTCAGATATCGTTATTTCAGATATCCTTCTTTCTATATCTTTATTTCAGATCTCATTATTTCAGATATATTTATTTCAGAAAACCTTATTTCAGATCTCCTCATTTCAGAAATATTTATTTCAGATATCCTTTTTCCAAGACACGTATTTAATTTAAGAGGTAAAAAAAGATCAATACTAAAATTACATTATGCTATGTAGGTCATTGTAGGTGTATTCTATTTCATCCGTTTTCTGAGTAGTCGTATTTCTTGTGGTTATCATATAACATTATCTACCTTGTTTCACCATTATCATGACTGTAAAATCACTCTCGGTCTCAGTCCGTCCTCGTTACATCCTCGGCATCGCGCTATCAAGTGCTTTACAACACTCTCGTATTGTGTACGAGGCTCTAAATAAAGAAAGGTAACCCCTGACGCACTATCGACCGCGCTTAAAAAACACAGTTATGTTCCTTGGTCCGATTTATTTATTTATTTTTTTCTTCATGACGTATAAACGCAAAAGTGGGACTTGGTTTGGTGGTAATTTTGTGTGTGTGGTATTAGGTGAATTGGGGGAAAAAGGGGGGGGGGTGGAATGAGTGAGAATGGTTGACGGTATGGACTGTGGACTAATCTGAAATAAATATTGATTCCGTACTTGGGGTTCTCTCCCCTCCATTTTCAGTATTTCCACTTAAAAAAGAATAAATAAATAAATTATGTCGAGTTCTATGACCTTGTGTCGTCCTGGTTTATAGGATAGGGGTCGTCCATAAAGTACGTCACGCTATTTTTGACCATTTTTGACCCCCCTCCCCCCTGTCACAAACTGTCACAAATCTCGGGACCCAAAGTACGTCACACATTCCAAATTGTTTTTCATTAAAACCTAATTAAAATATTTAATTTAATACTTAAAATACACTTCACTATTAAATTGTATTAAAATATAAAATTTCCACTTAAAAGTAGGGATGTACCGGATTCAAAACTTTGAAATCCGGCTGGAGCCGGAATCAGATTTGTTAAAATGGCTGGATTCCGGATTTTCCGGGGCAATTATGATTATGAATATATATATAAATTAGGGATCTACCGGCCAGCCGGATTTATGGAGTGAAATCCTGTCGGAGCCGAAGCTGTAGCCGGTTTTTTAAATTACATAATAAAAAGAATCAAAACAAATTGTCTAAAAAAAAAGATTAGATTGACAAATTATGTGACCAACTTTGTGTTATATTTAATCTGTTTATTATGGTCCTATGAATTATATGTCATTCAAAAATATTCACTGGACATCATCTGTGTTCATCCATAGTTACGACTGACATCAATCTTTCACAATCATCGTTTCCTGGAAGGATAATTGCAGACAGATCAACACGTCCTCATCTAGCCACTCAACAGCCTCTTTATGTGCATTTTCTCCTCTGGCAATAACTGCCATGGGTTGTCTTTGACTTCTAGAAGTGATTCTCAAAGGACGGGTGCGTTTTATCTGAGTTGATTCTTGAACAGTTTGGGTGGGCACATTCTCCTGAGCCCGAGCTCTGTGTTGTCCTGTATGTTTCTTCAACATTTTTTGTGAGGCAAAATATGAATGACATACTTTGCAAAGTCGATCAAATAAGCTGGTAATCATATGGTTGTACTTTGAAAGCTCCTGTTGATCTTGGCATAATTTCATCAAATTTGAGAGTTTGTGCTACAAACAAGGAAGGAGATTTATGAGAATCGTCATCTGCTATTTCTTAAGCTTTGAGTCCATCATTTGTTTGGTTGATTGTGATTGGAGGAGGGAAGAATCTTTAAGGTAAAACGTTAAAATATGAGCTTCGTGCTTTGTCGCAACATTTCATGTCCTGATATTTAATAACAATTTGAGTGAAATATTGGCTGGTGCGAACATGATTGTCAAACCATTCCTGATCCTTCGATATCAGTCCTGCTGTATCCAATTCAGATTTATGAACAACACATTCAGGAGATACGCATTTCAATGCTATTTTGACATATAACTAATTCTAATGTTTCACAACATTTTTGAAAATTATTTTTAAAGCTATTTAAATTCTACTAAAAAAATATAAATAATTATAAAACAATACTAAAAATAATAAATGTGTGACATCACACATGGCCTGAACCCCCTTCCCCCCTGTCACAAAGTGTCACACTTTCTAAGACCCCCTCCCCCCCCTCGGAGCGTGACGTACTTTATGGACGGCCCCATAAGTCACACACAGCGTCAACCTGCAAATAGCGTCATCTGAGCCAATAGAGCCACCTTTGTGTGTTCTAAACGGTTAGCAATGTCTCCAGGCTACACTCTAAAACAGTGGTTCTTAACCGGTGCTCCGCGGAGCACTGGTGCTCCGCGAGGTAGTTGCAAGTGCTCCGCGAAATTATGAGTTAAGTTCGGATCATAATGTTAAAAAAGTATTATTCATTCCCAATTCATTTTTGGTTTTTACAGTAATGCCCCATAATGGACAAATTTCTTATCAAACGAAAAGCGAATGATTCGGAAGAACAAAATACTAAAAATGGACCGAGTAAAAGTGGAAGCGGTAGTAATGCTCTTGCTGCACATATTGTGTCTTTAATTATACCTGCATGTTGTGAAATGGTTAAAATTATGTTTGGCGATGAAGCAACAAAGGAAATAATGAAAATTCCTAGTTCAATTGATACAATAAAAAATAGAATTAAAAATATGTCAGATGATATCGAGTTGCCGATAAGTTTTCCAAACGGCATTTGCTCTGCAAATTGACGAGTCCACTTACATAAGTGGAAAAGCTCATATACTAGGGTTCGTTCGTCTCATTCATGAAAACGAAATAGTGAATCAATTTCTATGCTGTCTTGAGCTTACCGAACGTTCGACAGGACAAGATGTCTTTGATTCTATTTCTTCCTATTTCGAACAATTCAAAATATCATGGGAGTTGTGTGTGGGAATTTGTATGGACGGTGCTCCATCAATGGTAGGCTCATTAAAAGGGTTGTGACTCTCGCCAAGAAAAGAAACGCCAATATTATATCTACTCACTGTTTTTTGCACAGAGAATCTCTGGTGTCCAAAAATTTACCTAGTAGTATTAAAACCTGTGCTAGACAAAGTTATAAATATGGTAAACTTCATAAAATCGAGACCTTTGAAAATACGCGTCTTTAAAAATCTTTGCATCTCTATGGAAGCCAAGTACGAATCTTTGCTTTTGCATTCTGAAGTGAGATGTTTATCCAGAGGAAAAGTGTTACGTCGTTTCTTAGAACTGAAGGATGAATTGATGACCTTTTTCCAAAATGAAAATATGGATGATTTTGTGGAATATCTTCAAAATGACATTTGGTGTGCTAAATTGGCATATTTAGCTGATATTTTTGATTATTTAAATTGTGTTAATACCAGCCTTCAAGGAAGAATAGAAAAAAAAATTAACATCGACCGACAAATTGACAGCCTTTCGGAAAAAAGTTATTTTTTGGAAAAAACGTTTGTTGGAGAAAAAGAAAGTAGATATCTTTCCTTCTCTTAATGATAACACTACCGACGAAATTATGTCAGCAGTAACAGAGCATTTAACTTTATTAGAAGAAAAGATTGAATTTTATTTTCCATCAATAAACGTAGAAACATATGACTGGATACGTAATCCCTTTGCCACGGTTGATACATCAAATAGTAAGTTGTCATACCAAGAAGAAGAAGAATTAATCAACCTATCATCGGATCGGACACTTAAAATAAAATTTTCCGAAATAGTTCGGGAGGAATTTTGGATCTTTGTGCAATAAGAATACTCAGCTCTCTCCATGAAGGTACTTAAAATCTTGTTGCAATTTTCAACATCATATTTGTGTGAATTCGGTTTCTCGATAGTCACCAACATAAAAACTAAAAAACGAGCAACACTTACTAATTTGGATGAAGAATTGAGGGTATCTATTTCTAAAATTAGACCTCATATCACTGAAATTTGTAAAAACCGTCAAGCTCAGGTTTCACATTAAATCTTTTTATTTTTCTGAATTAAATTTTGCTCAATGTTATTTTTTACTTATTAAATTTATGTTTATTAAACATTTGTTTGTCATGTTATAATTTTAAACTCGTATGTTATAATGTATTATTTTCAATAAAAGTCGTACGTATGTGTATTTGATTGTTTTTTTTACTCCTTGATTGTGGTGCTCCCCAAATTTTTGTCATGATCAAAAGTGCTCCCCGACTTCAAAAGGTTAAGAACCACTGCTCTAAAAGGACAGATTATCAGGGTTAGAAATAATACTAATTTGATTTCATTGTTTCAGTAACCGCACATTATTCAGCTATATGCTTAGGTATAACAACTAATGCTAATATAGCCTGGGAAGCTCGAAGGTTGTCGTAGCCTGGGAAGCTCGAAGGTTGTCGTCGGATGGAGTCTTGGGTGATCGAAGATTGTGGTAGTCTTGGGTGATCGAAGATTGTGGTAGTCTTGGGTGATCGAAGATTGTGGTAGCCTTGGGTGATCGAAGATTGTGGTAGTCTTGGGTGATCGAAGATTGTGGTAGTCTTGGGTGATCGAAGATTGTGGTAGTCTTGTGTGATCGAAGATTGTGGTAGTCTTGGGTGATCGAAGATTGTGGTAGTCTTGGGTGATCGAAGATTGTGGTAGTCTTGGGTGATCGAAGATTGTGGTAGTCTTGGGTGATCGAAGATTGTGGTAGTCTTGGGTGATCGAAGATTGTGGTAGTCTTGGGTGATCGAAGGTTGTGGTAGTCTTGGGTGATCGAAGATTGTGGTAGTCTTGGGTGATCGAAGATTGTGGTAGTCTTGGGTGATCGAAGATTGTGGTAGTCTTGGGTGATCGAAGATTGTGGTAGTCTTGGGTGATCGAAGATTGTGGTAGTCTTGGGTGATCGAAGATTGTGGTAGTCTTGGGTGATCGAAGATTGTGGTAGTCTTGGGTGATCGAAGATTGTGGTAGTCTTGGGTGATCGAAGATTGTGGTAGTCTTGGGTGATCGAAGATTGTGGTAGCCTTGGGTGATCGAAGATTGTGGTAGCCTTGGGTGATCGAAGATTGTGGTAGTCTTGGGTGATCGAAGATTGTGGTAGTCTTGGGTGATCGAAGATTGTGGTAGTCTTGGGTGATCGAAGATTGTGGTAGTCTTGGGTGATCGAAGATTGTGGTAGTCTTGGGTGATCGAAGATTGTGGTAGCCTTGGGTGATCGAAGATTGTGGTAGTCTTGGGTGATCGAAGATTGTGGTAGTCTTGGGTGATCGAAGATTGTGGTAGTCTTGGGTGATCGAAGATTGTGGTAGCCTTGGGTGATCGAAGATTGTGGTAGTCTTGGGTGATCGAAGATTGTGGTAGTCTTGGGTGATCGAAGATTGTGGTAGTCTTGGGTGATCGAAGATTGTGGTAGTCTTGGGTGATCGAAGATTGTGGTAGTCTTGGGTGATCGAAGATTGTGGTAGTCTTGGGTGATCGAAGATTGTGGTAGTCTTGGGTGATCGAAGGTTGTGGTAGTCTTGGGTGATCGAAGGTTGTGGTAGTCTTGGGTGATCGAAGATTGTGGTAGTCTTGGGTGATCGAAGATTGTGGTAGCCTTGGGTGATCGAAGATTGTGGTAGTCTTGGGTGATCGAAGATTGTGGTAGCCTTGAGTGATCGAAGGTTGTGGTAGTCTTGAGTGATCGAAGGTTGTGGTAGTCTTGGGTGATCGAAGGTTGTGGTAGCCTTGGGTGATCGAAGGTTGTGGTAGTCTTGGGTGATCGAAGATTGTGGTAGCCTTGGGTGATCGAAGGTTGTGGTAGCCTTGGGTGATCGAAGATTGTGGTAGCCTTGGGTGATCGAAGGTTGTGGTAGCCTTGGGTGATCGAAGGTTGTGGTAGCCTTGGGTGATCAAAGATTGTGGTAGCCTTGAGTGATCGAAGATTGTGGTAGCCTTGGGTGATCGAAGATTGTGGTAGTCTTGGGTGATCGAAAATTTTGGTAGCATTGGTTGTTTTAAGATTGTGGTAGCCTTGGGAGCTTGGAGATTGTGGTAGCCTTATGTCTGGTAGCCTTTTAATCTGCGGTAGAATATCCTTATGAGAAGTACCAGTTGGCTGGATTATATAGAACACCTGTGCTTCGTTGTTGTCAGAGGCGTCACAAATCCCTGTCACTGAGGTGGGTAGGGGAGGGGTCCTAAATTTTAAGGGGGAACAAAGTGACGGTGATGTCAACCAATGTCAAATTTTATGTCAACTGATGTCAAAGTCGATGTCAACTGTTGTCAAATTTGATTTCAACTCAATTTAGATTTGATTTCAACTGATGTCAGAATTGATTTCAATTTCCTCGTAAACCTACATTCGTCACCATGTTCGTCAGCAACATATGTTAGCAACATTTCTCGTTTTGCGTGACGGCGCGATAATCCACGCACTTCCGGTTACACGCCTAACTTAATCCAAATAAGAAAAGAAAAAACAAAACCAGCTGATTTCTGATACGATGATGAAATTCCTACATTGTTTTAAAACAATACCACAGCACACCGCCTGGCCTTCATGCATAGCCTCAATGTGAGGGTATAGCCTGCATTAAGAGTGCACATGGAGATAGAGATCAGTTATCGATCGGGGCGGGTGTGGGGGTGGGGGCTGGTAGAGATTGGGGTGGTCGCGGGGTGTATACACATCAGCCTTATGAATATTCAATTATTCAAAATCCAGTTAATCTTTTGTACCGCCAAAATCCAGATTGTTTCGGTTCGTTTTACAGCCCTAGGCCTGCTCGGATATTGCACAAAACAGCCTTTTTTTGTTGTTGTAATCAGCGGTTCCCAAAAGTGTGACTTTGGTACGATGTATCACCAATCTTGACATTTTTTAAATCCTTTATATTAACTAGTGGCGTCTGCTTGCTTGCTTGATGCCTTGCTTGCCGAAAAAAACTTTGGATCGATTTTTAAGCTAGCTAGCTGAAATTTTTCAGGCAGACTCGTGCCGATGATAAAAATGATCTTTCAAAATTTCAGATCGATTGCATATATTGTAATTAAGTTAATGAATTTTTAGATTATCTCTATTTATGTCTATGTAGCATGTTAATTTTTATGCTAGAGTGTCGCGGTGCGTATTATATTGAACGACCCTTTTAATACTTTCCTGTTGCGCTGTGCGGTGCGTATTATATTGACGATACTTTTAAAAAATATATTCCCGGTCTGTAAATGTAAATGCTATTAATTGCTAATCTGTCTCGCGGTGCGCACTATGTTAAACATGTTTTTTATAACCTGTTTCCCCGTGATCAAATCGAGCTGAAATTTAGCAGGCAGACAGTAGAAGTTTTTTTTTACTATAAATCCTTTATATATTTGAGACATAACTAAAATTTTGGATTTTTGGATTGTCGTGCCATGTGTATTATAATGAACATATTTTAGTTATGTCTCGTATATAAAGGATTTATAGTCAAAAACTTTTTTTTGTGCGGGTTTTTCAAATTATTAAATCATTTATATTAACTCGTTGCGTCTGCTTGCTTGCATGCCGAAAAAACTTTGGATCGATTTTTAACCCACTTGCTCGTATGTTAGCGAGCTGAAATTTTGCAGGCAGACTCGTGGCGATGATAAAAATGATCTATCAAAATTTCAGATCGCCGCTCAAATGTACTGTAATTAAATTAATGGGTAAATGTATAACATAAAAACAGGGTATTAGTAGGCCTGACAGGACGTAACACAATAGCGAACGTTTCGGCAAAGAGATTTCCTCAACGGACAAATAGTACACAAATGAAACGAATATAACGAAATAATAAAAACACTTAGCTGCGGTGAAATTCAAGTAGTCCAGTAGAGATAAAGTAATAAAGATAAAGTTTAATTTTATTTAAATTAATGAAGTTTTAGATTATCTCTATGTATATCTATGTAGCATGTTAATTTTTGTGCTAGAGCAGGAGTCGGCGAATAGGGGTAAATTACCCCATTTGGGTTAAAAAGGGAATTCTAGGGGGTAATGCAGACTCATTGGGGACATCTAAAATTCACTAGATATTTAAAAAATCCGATTTTTGTACGCTTGGAACATAAACCCACTATTGAATCACTTCCTTCCATAACTTCTCTCCACTTTCATTTATATTGATATTAATCCACATGACTTAACTGTATACACTATATGTGACATTTAAAATTAAAGCCTTAAAACTGAGTTAACGTGCTCATGCCTGTTAATATCAAGGCACTTTATTAGTCTATTTCACTAAATGTGCACATTAAGTGGTACTTTCTTTTAATACAAAGGTTTGTAGTTGAAACAAAGAGAAAATATGGTTTAGTGAAGTGCTAAAATAGAATTGCGATGTCAAGGGATTGGTATATTCAATAAAGTTAATCAAGACTTTGATAAGGTTAATTTACAATAGGAAGACCATATTGATGTGTCTGTTGATGGAGCTCCAGCTATGTTGGGTCGTTTACAAGATTTTTAGGGTTTCGCAAGAGAAAAGAATCCCAAAATTTATCCATCATCAAGCTCTGCTTTTCAAATTTGACTTCAACAGCAGTTCGTCATGCAGGATGCTATCCAGATTGTAAATTTCATGAAAGAACTGTAACTGTTTTGTTATTTATGTAAAGATAGTTTGGCTGAATATACAGACCTACTTTATCACACCGAGGTACGGTGGCTTTCATGTGGCTGATTTGGCTATGGGGTCTCAAGAGGGAACTTCAAACATTTCTGTCTGGTCCAAAGCATGCTCTAGCAGAGAAGTTTACGAACTGTTGTTGAGTTACACCAATCACATACTCAGCTGATATTTTCGAGCATGTGATTGAGTTGAACGAAGAATTGCAGGGGAGAAATATCAATTTAATTTCAGCCAGAGAAAGGATTGGAACTTTTGAAGAAAAAAAATATATGACACATTTTTGGTTGTCAAATGCTGAAGAGGCTTTTAACATTGCACGTGATGAGGACTTCAAAGTTAATGTGTGCTTATTAGCACAATATATCCGTCTTTATCATTATATCTAGAATTGTCAGGGCAATTAGGCCTATAACAATTATATTCGACTGTAAACATTTATAGTTGTATCAAATGAATTCCCCTTGATATACAACTGATCCTCCGTGTCGTTTTGGTTAAAAATATCTACACATAATCCTTTTCAGATTAATTTTTAGACATTTGTCTTGCTTCTACAACTCACAATATGCGTTTTCGGCTGGGGCTTGGACCCAGAACCGTTGTGGGAGGAGGGGGGAGTGTCTTACGACGCTACCAAACTCTCGAGCCGGTGGGCAGGACCTCGTGCCTTCGGGGGTTACGTCAACATAAAATTTTATATTTTGGGGTAATAGGCAAAAAAGTTCGCCGACCCCTGTGCTAGAGTGTCGTGTTGCGTATTATATTGAACGCCCTTTTTATTGCTTTCCTGTCGCGCTGTGCGGTCCGTATTACATTGGCGATACTTTTTAAAAATATATTCCCGATTCGTGCGCATTATATTAAACATATTTTAGTTAACATATCTAAAATTTTGAAATTTTTTTTTATTGTCTTGCGCTGCGTATTTTAATAACATTCTCTTAGTTATGTCTCGTATATAAAGGATTTATAGTCAAAAACTTTGTTTTTTTTAACGGTTTTTTAAAATTTCTACTGAATTAATCAAAGATTTGTACTATATATCAAGTTTTTCCGATTTTATTTACCAAGTCAGTGGTTTGTTTGCAGGTTTGGTTGTGTTGGTTAATGATTCCAGAGAATGGACATGAAGTTAAGTCCTGTTTGGTAATGACGTCACTCGGGTACTAAAAATAAGATAACGCCAAACAAAAAAACAACCAAAAAAAATACACCATGGATGTCACTATCATGGATGATGACGTTATAGAACAAGTGATTGCTCCAAGTGATCTGTCCTCACCGTTCTCAGCCCCCCCCCCACACACACACTCTGTGTGAGTTACGCCAACACACTTGTACCCACATGACCATAATAGGAATGTCTAAATGACGTGTGTTAGACTGTGTTCACGTTCAGGTCTTTTGTCAAATGGACCTGAGGGCACTTTACATAACATAGAAAGAATTACAACATTTTTACATCTTCTGCCCACGAATTAACCCCCCCCCCGCCCATAAAATGTCTTGTTGGCCTTTTACATCTTCAAAAATTTCACTATTACATAGACCATACAACAATTTGATCATCGACAAAGTGGAAGAAATATTAACTTGGTATTAGTTTCATGATATTTGTTAACATAACGAGGCCGGCTATTGTGATGCCAAGATTCCCCTTTGGTCTCATTGACACACAAACCCTCGAGCTAGCCTCATTGCAGTTTCAGTTGGTGCCATCTCTAAGGACACTCTTTCGGACCTTGGACTGCGACCTCGGTTTAGGAGTGTGACCGAGGTTCAAGACTTCGACCTTGGTTTAGGACTGTGACCTTGGTTGAGGACTGTGACCTTGGTTCTCGACTTTGACCTTGGATCAGGCCTGCGAGTATTTTATTATTATCTGTTCATGGTGGAGTTTCCCCAATATAGATTTTATGAAATTGTCGGTGGAGTTTCTGAATTTTGTTGGGAAAAAGTGGAGGCAACTCTGTAAATCACACACATGGTAGAAGGGTTTGATTATCTCCCTTTCATTATACTATCCAATGAGCTGATCATAAATTAACATTTCTTACAACTTGTGCTGCGCTGATTTCAATGGGCCGCTCGATATATAGGGGAAAAGTGTCTCAGCCCGTGACCTTGGATTTGTGAGTGATGAGTGACGTGTAAGGGGAAAGGTTAAATGTAGAGACCGAAGGGTGAAGAAAATGTGAAAAGCGATTGAGAATGAAATCTTTAGACTTATAATTTGATGTGTTGTGTCTTTAAATGTTAGCCTGTTTGAACTACGGGGTTGAAATGTTTATGGTCGGCTGGCCCCACAGAACTGGTCATAAAAATACGCTTTTCCAAAGATTTCACGAAAATATTCATGAATTTAGGACACCAACATCAAACCAATTACACAGTAAATAAAGAATGCATAACACGCAAGAACACAGCTGCGACACAGAAATAGGGCTGGAATTGAGCAATAGGAGAGCAGAACTGTTAGTGGCACGTTGAATTACGTCACGTTATGTCCAGTGTCGTCAGCTGTGTGTTGTCTCGTATCTTGGATTTTTTGTTCATATCTTGGAATAAAAAATACTTCCAGTTGACTTTCGTAGCTTGGATCTTTCATATCTTGAAGCATTCGCATCTTTGTATCACTGTAAACATGTACATTATTGATTAACTGGCCAGCACTTATATCAAGCATTCCAAACTTAGCGAATTATTGTTTTTATGGACCTGGTCCCACTCCTTTCAGTCTTGAGTATCTTTATATCTAATAGTTAATACCAATGCACAAAAAATGGAGTCACAATGTACACACCCCCCTGCCTCCCCTCCCCCATGTCTCCACTCCACCCCATCTCCATCCATCTCCTGTCTGCACTTTTCCCCTGTCTCCACTCAACCCCTGTCTCCACTCCACCCCTGTCTCCACTCAACCCCTGTCTCCACTCCCACCCTGCCTCCCCTCCCACATGTCTCCACTCCACCCCTGTCTCCACTCCACCCCTGTCTCCACTCCACCCCTGTCTCCACTCCACCCCTGTCTCCACTCCACCCCTGTATAGACTCCAATCTTGTCCCCACTCCAACCCTGTCTCCACTCAACCCCATGTCTCCACTCCACCACTGTCTCCACTCCACCCCTGTATAGACTCCAATCATGTCCCCACTCCACCTCTGTCTCCACCCCCTCCCTGCTCCCTGCCCAAATCATTTACATCGTCTGCCACTTGTGTTCTTCTAAAGCCGAAACTTTTCATTAACCCTTAAAATGCCAGGGCCCCGCGCCTACAGCTCTACTGGAAATGGGATCAACTCAAACGTCCAATTGATTTGTATCTAACTCACAGGAAAGATTTTTAAAAGATAGGACTTGAGACTGCTGACAAGAAAGTCCTTCATTATTTCAAATACAGTTTTGTAGAAATCACGTGACAGTCCAAATACCAGCTTCAAAAGACGGGCATTTGAGTAAATCATTCAATGTATTAAATATCTTAGTCATATTTTGGAAACATTAATTTTTGTGTTCACCCTCACTACCAGCTTTATTTTCTACCAGCTTTATTCTTCTATTCACCAATACTACCAGCTTTACTCTTCTATTCACCAATACTACCAGCTTTACTCTTCTATTCACCAAGTCTACCAGCTTTATTCTTGTATTCACCAATACTACCATCTCTCTCAATGTGATGACATCAGTGATGACATCAGACAGGTACAAGGGGCCGTCCATAAATGGCGTCACGCTATTTTGGCCGATTTTTCACCCCCCCCCCTCTCGTCACGCGTCGTCACAAAAAGTTAGACCCCCCCCCCTCCAAAACTACGTCACAAAACTTTGACCCCCCCCCCGAAAAAAATTAATAAAATAGAATTAAAATTAAAAAATAGATAAATAATAAGAACCCACCTCATTTTCTATTTGAAAATAAGTAGGTTTCAATTCACTTTTTTGTCATTTAAGTATTTATTTAGTGTAGGTCTACATTGTAATATCGTAACACACGTGAAGCTATGCAATAGATCATTTTAATCAATTGTAAGCCAGTGCTTCTCAAACTTTTTCGTATTAGATAACCGGCAAGGATTTTTCCATTTCACCAGGTACCGGTGCATTCTTTTCCCTTTTTGATGTGATTTTCCCTGTACTGACGTGATAGCAAAATGAGCCCCTAGATGGCTTAAAGCCCTATAAGATTTAGTATGCATTCGGCTTGTTTTATATAATAATTTTTTTATAAAAATTTTTAGTTGCCAAGTCATAGCAAGACAGCTGACGAACAATGCAGCGGTAATGTCAAAAACCCTTTGATGTGATTAACCTTCAAGCTGATATTACAAGGATCATTTCATTGTTGATAGACCTAGAATATATAGATACAGGACGATTCCTCAAATTGATTTCGATCTTATAATGACAGTTTTACTGCTAAGTATATGCACTTCAAAAGCATTTGATCTCAAATTATATACACATTGATATCAAAATATCATGTCTTCTAAAGATTATTTGGTATGCGCTGGAAAAGGAAGATGGTGAGTACTGTACGAACCCCACATTTGTACAGGAAAGTAGGGTGTCATCTTGTGCGTCGCAAAATACAGTAATTCCTGCAAGTTGAAGACTGAAAAATACTATGACATTAATGAAATATCCAATATCATAACTTTTTTACTCCGAAGCTCACGAGTTTTTTTAGTGTTTTGTGTTGTTGTTTTTTTCCCCATTTTTTTTCAATGATTTCAAATACATCACACAAGAGTTGTAAATATAATGCCACCAATGGACGAGGCGTGTTTAAATTGTTGCATTCTCTTGTGGAGTTTATAAACTAATGAAAAATACATGGCTACCGCTATCGGGCGGTTTAACCGAGGGGTCGGTGAACAGCGGTATATTATCTCATTCGGTGTAAAAAGGGAACTCTTGGGGGTAATGCTGAATCATTGTGGGCATATAAATTCGCTAGAATCAGCTCCTTTTGGGTTAATAATATTAGTAAACATAAACTTTTATAATTTTAATTTTTAGCTATCCGATTGAACTGGTACGTTTTTTTTAAAAAACGTTTAACCTGCATTAAAAAACGAACTGTGTTAACATCCTTAGATTATACTTTATTTTAATGCATACAAATTAAACATTGACTTTTAACTATCACTGTTAACTTCTTTGTTTAGAAAATTTTATTTTATTAAAAATAATATTTTTAAAATGTACTTTTTTAAAAATCCCTGATTTGACTGTCGGGCATCCCGTAAGAAAGAGGTCGGCGAACAGGGGTAAATTACCCCATCTGGGGTCTAAGGGAATTCTTGGGGGTAATGCAGACTCATTTGGGACATATAAAATCCACTACAATCCACTAGATATATTAAAATACGTCATGTGTACCGTAATTTGTACGTGTACGCTTCGAACATATGCCCACTATTGAACCGGTTCCTTCCAGAAAATGCATTTTTAAAATTTGACAACTATGTAGATTTCTTACCTACGTACTATACGAAGACACCTAAATCCACCCTACTTTCATTTATATTGACACGAGTGACAATAATCTTAATCCACATGACTTGACTGTATCAAGTATCCTTTCTGTGATATTTAAAATTAATGCCTTAAAAACTGAGCTAAGAAGAAAAGTTGTTTTGTGCTACTCTCGAATTGCGATGTCAAGAATGTGATGCATTCAATAAAGTTAATGAATACTATTGTATCTAGAATGGCCAGGGGCGTTAGACCAAAAACCAATCGAACAATTATATCAAAATTAAAACGTTTATAATTGTATCAAATAGACCCCCCCCCCAAAAAAAATATTTTATAAATAAAAAATGGATATTCCGTGTCGTTTTGACTTAGAATATCTAAACATAATCCTATTCATATCATTTTTAGACACTTATCATGCTTGTATAAAACTTACCAGTTACATTTTCGGGGGGGGGCGCTAACGACGCTCAACCAAATTCCCGCACTAGTCATGTGGGAAGGGCCTCGAGTCTGTGGAGGCGCACACATAAACTTGTATATTTTGGGGTAACGGGCAAAAAAGTTCGCGACAGGACTGCCGTAAGAGAACCAAACGGAGCTGCGGTTACATCACAAATGCTTTGATGTCAACATCAAACGACGCAATTTTATATGTTCTCTTGTGGGTTCTCAAACGTAAGGATTATAACTAGATTTAGTTTTCATTTTTGATAACTTACGCCAACCGGTGTCTTTGGCCTACGGACCTGCACTTTGAGAAGCATTGATGTTTTTTAAAATAAAAATAATATTTTTTTTTAAAGTCATAAAATAAATTGTAAGGGACCAAATATTACAGCGGAAGTTTAATTTAAAGTTACCCTTTTGATGTGACGTCACATTTCTTCAACCCACCTCCCTCCCCCTCGTCACGCATCGTCACAAAAATGTGATCCCCTCCCCCCCTCTAGGGGCGTGACGTCATTTATGGACGGCCCCCAAAGACGAACCACCATAATGATGAAATCAGACAGTGATATTTACGGCTGACCAAAACATTTCCTATTACAGACATTCCATTTTATTAAACAGAACTTCCAGCCCCCGGATTACAGGCGTCTGAGGATGATACAGGAGGTAGGGGGAGGTAGGAGCGAGAGAAGGCAAGAAAATGGATAATTGGGAGAAAAGGGGGGGGGGTCTAAACAGTTGGGGGGGGGATCACTCACTCATTTCCAAGCAGCAGCCGCCAATAAATTGACATAGTTAAATAATCTTTGGCGGGCAGTCCGCTGGTGGAACAGACCCTCGCTAAGACCTCGGCTCGGTCGTCTGAATAAATGCGAGCTACTTGTTGGTAGGATGTGACGTATGCGCAGACGAACTTTGATCTTTGAACTTCTCGGCAAGTGCGTCGACGTGGCTTAAGATTAGAATCAATATTTGAGGTTCGATGCGCGGGGATTTGTTTCTATATTTATAATCTATTTCTTATGTGTCTTAACTCTCTTGAACACTTTATGTGGAATAATCCCTCTAAATTTCGTTGGTCCGTGTGCAAAGCACACCAAAAAAACAACAACAAAAAACAACTGGTGTTCAAAGTTGCACTGAACAACTATGTACTATGAGTAATGACCAGCACTTATTATATTTATGAGTTGGATGCCTTAAGAATGCCATTAGAATTTGAATATCGATTTAATTAAAATGAAATAATTTGTTTTCGTAGAAGTCTACACATTAATTTCAGTCATATAAGCATTATGATTAAGATAAAATTGTTATTAAGATAGACTCAGACTATATTATTAGGATAAAAGTTGTAATTAAGGTAGAACACAATGATGAAGATAAGAATTATTATTAAAATAAAAGTTGTGATTAAGATAAACTGTATGATGTCTATAAACATACAGTTGAAGATACCTGTAAACATTTTGATTAAGCTTTTTGTTAATAATTAAAATTATGGCAAATATAAGCTTTAGTTGAAGATAAACATTACTATAAAAACAAAAGACAATATTTCTTATTGATATAAACATTGTGATCACACACTCAGTGGAGGGAAATGATTATATTACCACGCCCCCGTAATCCACCTTGGTGTAATGGAGGGCACGAGAAAGACGTTTTACCTAAGATTCTATGAGCCATCGGTTTTTTTTCTTCTTTCTTTCTGCAATCGATGTCATATTGATCATCTCATTTGAGTAAGTCTTTTACCACTCGACCCCAGTCTCGATGAAATGTGGGAGATTTCTAACTCGTGACTCTCAGCCGGCGTGCAACATTAGACCAGCGTTTAATATGTGCCCATAGTGGTATGTTGAGTCACTTAGATTGTGTTCACACCAGATTCGGCCTATCGTGAAGCTTCTTTACCAATTTACGAAATGGTTTTGGAGGTGTGCAGGGGCGTCGCACGATTTAGTTATGCCAGGGGCGGGCAAGGAATTTTTAACCGCCCTTGAAGGAAACAATCTTCAGTCGGAAAAAATGTCATTTAGTCGTTAAAAAAAAATAAATACCTAGACAAATTCCCCCCACCACCACCAAGGTAATGGTACCTTCTCACATACTTTGTTGTATATCTGCCACAAAGTGGTCAATATTCCAACACCCGTATTCTTATAGAAATGAAAAGGCCGAGGGCCTAATTAACTGTGAGGCACGCCCCCCCCTCCCCCCTCCCCCCCCATATTAACTTTTGCCAAACACGTTGTCTCTGAATGGTATACAACACAAACACACTTGGTGAGGTGTGGTGACGTGTGGTGAGGTGTGGTGACGTGTGGTTTGGTGTGGTGTGGTGACGTGTGGTGTGGTGTGGTGTGATGTGGTGTGGTGTGATGTGGTGTGATGTGGTGTGGTGTGGTGACGTGTGGTGTGGTGTGATGTGGTGTGGTGTGGTGTGATGTGGTGTGGTGTGATGTGGTGTGGTGTGGTTTGGTGTTGTCTGGTGTGGTGTGATGTGATGTGGTGTGGTGTGGTGAGGTGTGGTGTGGTGTGATGTGTGGTGTGATGTGGTGTGGTGTGATGTGGTGTGATTTGGTGTGGTGTGATGTGATGTGGTGTGGTGTGATGTGGTGTGATTTGGTGTGGTGTGATGTGGTGTGGTGAGGTGTGGTGTGGTGAGGTGTGGTGTGATGTGGTGTGGTGTGGTGAGGTGTGGTGGGATTGTGTGTGGCGTGGTGTGGTGTGATATGGTGTGATGTGGTGTGGTGTGATGTGGTGTGGTGTGATGTGGTGTGGTGTGATGTGGTGTGGTGCGGTGTGGTGTGATTGTGTGTGGTGTTGGTGTGGTGTGATGTGGTGTGATGTGGTGTGATTGTGTTTGGTGTGGTGTTGTTGTGGTGTGGTATGGTGTGATGTGGTATGGTGTGGTGAGGTGTGGTGTGGTGTGATGTGGTGAGGTGTGGTGTGATGTGGTGTGGTGTGATGTGGTGTGTTTTGGTGTGATCTATCGCAGATTCAACCCAATACACAAACAGCTGGAGAGCCCCTGCACTCAAAATCAGAGGGGAAACAAAGTTTTAACCCCTCCTTCGTGAGCATGAGAATTACAGATGTAATTCAACCTCTAACGTCAAACATACACAAATACAATGCTATTTTTAGCGTTAAAAATTAACTCCTGCTTTATCTCTTGATAATTTAAAAAAAAATATTTACTTAAATTAATATTTTAAAATAAAATATATATAAGGGGACATAACCTAAAGTTTATTCTTAGGTTATTAAAAGGGCGAATAATATCCAAGAGTTACCCAAGTGGGGAGGGGGGTAACTCGTACGGTTTCAGACAGGCTCGAAGCTATGATAGGAAAATCAATATGGCGGCTCTGAGCAGACGCGTCAGAAAACTGCTCAGAGTTGAAGCTCATTAAACTCTACTCCACGTCATACTGCCCATCGATTGGTCGACTCCTAGTTGACCTTCTACCGAAGGTCTTTAAAGTAGTTTTTGGTAGAGACGTACTTCAATGTAAAGGTCTGTTTTTAGTCGTTATCGAAATATGTCCTTTCTTTGATAAGGTCTTTGTCAAGAAGCTTTCATTTTTTAATTATTTTTTTGCAGACCTTCCTTAGTTAAGGTCTTTTTCAAGTAACTTTCGTTTTTGAAACTTCTTTAAGATCTTTTCAAATAAATTTCGTTTTGGGAACTTCCTTAGATAAGGTCTTTTTCAAGTAGCTTTCCTTCTTGGGGCCCTTCATAGCCAAGATCTTTTCCCAGGAGATGCATGCTGAAAATTTGACCTTACTTAGCAAGACTTGTGACGTAGTATGAATTCGTGGGTTTCATATCCGGATATTTTTCGACTGTCGATGACGAGTTTTCCGACGGACGTTTGGGCAAACATTTGTGTTTTTTTAATCAAGAACTTCACCAGATAACCTCGACCCCAAAACGCTAACGGTCCGTGATTTTACTGACGTCTTTCTGTGATCTCTGAACTACATATTTTATCTCGTGGGCTCTAACATTACTTTTAATTTTATTCAAATTTGCGATTAAGTAGTTGCTGGGGCCTCACCACGGGGATCACAACACAAATTAAACACTAACCAAGCCAATATAGGACAACTTAAACACAATATAATATATTAACAAATCATAATCTAGTTTAGATATATGTATACTGTAAAAGAAAAATCATTTATGACGCAAAATTATTTAGTTGGTAATCATTTACCTTGAAACGTCCGTGGGGGGGGGAGGGTGGTTGGTGGCCAATTCTTAAAGACTGGGAACTAAACGATTTGTGTGGTGATGGGAACGACCACTATGGTTTGTTGATCTGTATGTGTGCTGATGTCCAGCTGTTGTGATATCGATGTTTATTTGTATTGAGGTGTTAGGCCCTCACCCATGAGCCCTTTAGTTAGGCCCTCACCCATGAGCCCTTTAGTTAGGCCCTCACCCATGAGCCCTTTAGTTAGGCCCTCACCCATGAGCCCTTTAGTTAGGCCCTCACCCATGAGCCCTTTAGTTAGGCCCTCACCCATGAGCCCTTTAGTTAGGCCCTCACCCATGAGCCCTTTAGTTAGGCCCTCACCCATGAGCCCTTTAGTTAGGCCCTCACCCATGAGCCCTTTATATCCCCCATTTCGTTCCCACTTCGTTGTCCTAGATTCTAGTTGATGAGTGTATGTGCAGTTTGGTGACCTACTTTACCCACTTCGTTTCAAATCTCTCTCTCCGAGGTGGCAAGGTTCACTAACATAGACCATCACTCTATCGCTCTCTCCATCTCACCTGCATGACCTACTTTTCACTAGTCCACCCGCTTCCGGTCTGATATCGGCGGCCATCTCTTCAGAGTCCAGTGTTCTACACGCAAGCCTTCCGGAACCCGTTAGGCACTTACTTTGTCTTAATCAGGTCTTCGTGTGAGGATTGCTGTTTGGACATGGAGTGTAGACCGCAACGATCTGGTGGGGTGGGGGGGGGGCTTTCAAGGTTCTCAATTCGTGTTGATATGTTGTAAAGCATCCATGTAGGACAGCCAGCCAACTCATCTTGTTCGGTTTCGTTTATTTCTTATTGAAGTCATGTTGTTTTTGTGATGGTGTTGTTTAAAAACATGTTTTCCTAATATCGTGTACGGGGAGAATAAATCACATTTTCGCCCGTTAACTTTTCCTGAATCCGATGCTCCGGGTGTTCCGAGTGTTTAGGATGTGAAGAGGTGGAACGAGATAGTTTATGTTGTTTATTCTCCCTTGGAGAATTCACCAAGTACGCAACTTCAACGTCATTTGTGAAAAGATGTACTCAACCAGAGTCTTAGAGTTGGACTTGAAGTTTAGACGGAGGTGAGAAAGAGAACAGGATAGGAGGTGGACAGTGGGGATGCAGGGAGAGAAGTAAGCGCTGAGAAAACTGGGGTTTGTGGTTGATAGCCAGTTAATGTTGATAGGAAGCTAAAAGAGGAAGAGAAACGGGGAGTTAGACAGAGAGACGAGAGAGAGAGAGAGAGGTAAGGCAGAGAGAGAGAGAGAGAGACGTGGACAGAGACAGAAAGAGACATAAAGAAAGACAGAGAAAGACGAAGGGATAGAGAGACCGAATGAGATATATATTGCTGCAGTAATTTGGTGCGCTGCTTTCTAAAATTAGTTTTAAAAATCGTTGGGTGATTAGCACTGTAAAAAAATATTCTATAAATAATTTGTGTACATTTCAGGAATATTACGATTTATCATACAAGGACAAGTTAGTTGGACTTTTGAAAAAGATGGGCGCCGTAGACGCCCAAAAAAATGGGCGCCGCAGCACAACCTATATATATATATATTAGGGGTGCGGAAATTAACGATTAATTTCTCGATTAATCGTTAAAATATTTTATCGATTAAAATTATGTTAATCGATAAAAATTCGATTAAAACTAAAGAAAATATTTATAATATTTTTGAATTTTTTTATTAATAAATAATTACTTGTTAATAATTAATAACTAAACAATATAATTTGCAATGTCACGTAGTGTCTGTCCATGACGCTACTAATTTTAGAAAGCAGCGCACCAAATTACTGCATCAATGCATCAAAAGGTGTGCAAATTAAAGATGCGCTGTACAAAAAATTATATGACGTCATTGTTTTAGCTCATATTTTAATTTTGGAAAAGGGAACTATGTCAAAAGAGGATTTGATGATTGTTCATTATAAAATAAAAACAAAACAAAAGGGGGCGCTGTAGGCGCCCTACAACCCGTATTATAATAAATAATTTGTGTACATTTCAGAAAGTTTAATATTTCGTATTTATCAAACAAGGACAAGTTAGTTGGGCTTTTGAAAAAGGTCGGCACCGTAGGCGCCCTAAAAAAGTGCATTTTTTCAAAATAAATAGATTTTAGCTGAAAACTTCCGTCCTTTTTGACGGGTGATACGCTAGTAATTTATATATGTTTTTACGTACAAACTTCTCCCGCGTAATATTATATTTTATTTTAGTACTGTATGTGGACCGGCAGACGTCAACTAAAAAATGTCTGACAGCTTCAGCTAGGGTTGCTAGATGTCCGGTTTTGTACCGGACTTTCCGGTATTATCGTTATTTGTCCAGTGGAAAAATGGAAGCAATACCGGACATTTTACATTTAAATATTGTGCCATCGGCAAAATTCCACATTGGCGTCCGGTATTTTTGAGACAGCCACCTCGCAACCCTAGCGTTAAATTTAAACATATAACTAGAAAGTTGAGCAAAATTTTTGTTTTTTAGCTAACTGCGGATGGCAAAGTCGAAGATGGTGAAAAAGTTTACTGTGTATCGCTGCCATAACTAAATTCTCTTTTAAAGGATCAAATACATCGCTGACGTACCACCTTCAGCACAAACATCCAATCAAGGATCAACACATTGTCATAAAATTTAGTTCAAAATATTCTCAATTTTCAATGTCCGTGAGAAATGATCAGTTTAATGACGTCATAAATGTGTATGTTTGGCTTTAAACGAAATTATCGATTGATTACTCGATAATTTTTCAAAAGTTAACGATTAAATTTAAATTAATCGATAACAGCCCTAATATATATACATATATATATATATATATATATATATATATATATATATATATATATATATATATATATATATATATATATATATATATATATATATATATATATATATATTTATATATATATATACATATATATTTATATATATATAATATAATATATATAAGGGCAGTTATCGATTAATTTAAAATTAATCGTTAATTCCCGCAGCCCTAATATATATATATATATATATATATATATATATATATATATATATATATATATGTAAACTGAGATAAAGAGTTTGACTGAACAGACATTCGTAGACTGGGGAGAGAAAGATTGTGTGTGTGAGTGTGTGTGTGTGTGTGTGTGTTTGTGTGTGTGTGTGTGTATGTGTGTGTGTGTGTGTGTGTGTGTGTGTGTGTGTGTGTATGAGAGATAGAGAAAGAGAGAGAAATAAACTAGACTGGGACAAGAGATACAAAGGGCACACTTAGTTTGAATAATGCCCTAATGGATCGCAGGAAATTCTCCCATAAGCTGCCACACCACGTGACTTTAATGAAAATCTTTATGGAAATCTGGGACACAATGATTCTCCCCCAACACCCCCCCCCCTCCCCTGAAACCCATTCACTCTCTCCCTTTCTTCTTTGCTTTAGTTGAATTTTCATGTAAATGCGGGAAACAAAGGTCGTTGGCATTGTACCGGAAGTCGATAAATTACACGTGTACTAAAGTACCCCAAAATGACGTCATTAAATTCAGCTGTGTCTTTGGTTAAAGGTTACCTGATCGACTTGTTAACTATTTAAAAATGTAACACACTTATATCTTAGCTATTGATTTTACAGAATAGATGTCAGGGTATTGATTTCTCTGAATTGATTTGTGGGTATAGGTCACTGAATAGAGCTCAGGGCATTGAATTCACAGAATAGATATCAGGGCATTAATTTCGCTGAATAGATCTGAGGGCATAAAATTTGCATCAGTGTGTGTGGGGGGGGTGTCTGTCTATGTGTCTGTGGGTGTGTGTCTAGTGTTGTGTATATATAACCCCGGGGCTTTCTTGACACAGATACAGTACGATTCTTGGCATTAAAAAAACTGTTTATAGTAACTTACAAACCAATGATATCGCTATACTGTTTACAAATGATCTATAAATATTTTGTTGTTATCACCCTACCGTTTTTATGTAACTCCATCTCCACCCACCGCGTCACCCCCATACCACACGCTTGATTAATTTACTACGTTATTAAATTATTATGATACAGCCGCAGCCATTCTGTAACGGTACATGTCAAATAACCAACGCATTTGAAACGCAGACAAATTGATGTTATCGGCAGGGAAGCTGTTATTCGCAGGTTATGCCAGTGATCACTGTTCGTTCAGTTCTGTTTGTGTGTGGGGGGTGGGGATGGGGTGGGTGGAAGGGGTCAGTGCACTGACCAGCAATCCTCAAAGGTTTTTTCTTTTGGTTTTTTTTCTATAAATAGCCTGAAGTCTGCACAAACTCTAATCTCTACAGAAGGCACTTAGGTAATCCCTTATTTCAGCGTATTTTATGTTTCAAGTCATCAAAAAAAAACCATTTTTTCAAGCTCTCTTCATTAATTATTATTATGAAATCTATTTTAAAATGAAAACATTATTTTTTTGTTGGAATAAAATTACTATTTTACAATTTGTACGAAATAAAACTTTGTATATTTCCTTATCTTCTGTGACTAACGGCGCCATTGTTGTTGTTTGGAAGTCTGCTTTTAAAAACCTTTTTCTAAGTTAAAAACCCCTTTAAACTCAACAAAACACACACAAAACTAAGTTTTAAAGCATTAAAAACTTTTTTTTAATTTCTGATTTAAGTGTTTAAATTAGTAAAAGTAAGTTATTTTATTTATTTTGTACTTAAAATTTAAAATGCGCTGAAATAATGGATTACCGTTACTTATATACACTGGCGCGCACACAATTAATTTGAGGTAAATCCATTTCTGGTATTATATACAGAAATAATGGCCACCACCACCCCACCCCACGCGCCCCTATGTACGCAGAAGGTACCGTTGATTGGATGGGGGAGGCGGAGGAGGGAATAGCCCTCGGTGTCGCCTCGGAGTGTGCGACATTTCTGGGGCTGATTCGAAGGGGACAGAATCAGCGACCGTTAGTGCTGTCTCGGTTAACGTTCCGTCTGAAATAGGATCAACCTTCAGTCCAGCCGGATTTAATCCCCTTATGGGGTTTGTGAATATGTGACAATATGTGACAATGTTTGTCCTCATGACAAGTTATGGATATCTTTGCTACAGTGTTCTGCTTATATTCTATAGTGAGTTCACCACGAGGCTAGGCTGTGAGAATAATGAATCATTGTGTTAATCGGTAAAAGTCCGAATTCAAAATCGTAGAACTGGTAATTTAAAATATTTTAGAAAAATATAAGGGAAAAGGGAATTAGCGAGATGCGCAACATTGACAAAACGCGCGGAACACGATTGAAAAGCGAGGTCACAATCACGGTATTGAGGTTAATTAAAAGAATATGTTTGGAACCGTTAATAATGTGAAATCGTTGTGTGATACCAGTTTGCGCAATAAATGAAGGATGTTTTAGGTATGATCACTACGTGATGACCGACTCTTGTAAACGGACCGGGTACTCATGATTATGATTAACGCATGATTCGTACAGGTGTGCGTGGTGATTAAGGCATGTCTTGGAGAGTTGTGCGTGGATGATTAATGCACGCCTTAGACAGGTATGCGTTGTCGTTAATACATTTCTCAAATACGAGTGTGTGTGTGTGTGTAGCCGTCCCAGATTTATCAAGCCAATGGCCCACTGATGTGGCATTGCTGGCTATGTTGAAATAAAGCCCATAACGTTTGAGCCAGACATCGTGGATGTTACAGCAGAGATTGTTTTCTTTCGTGTTGATTTGATGATGGATACATTCAAACTGATCGGATGATGGATACATTCAAACTGAGTGGACCGCAGAGGGAAGAATTTCACAGTGTCCTGTTGCCGTGTGTCTCATGTTTCGCCTTAAATTATTGAGCTACATCTTAATTAGCAAAGGATGTATCCATGTAACATTCTTTATCTAAAATTTTAAACATTTGTTTTAAACAAGAAATCGTAAAAGCAAGAGCTTGTCGTATTAGTTTGAATGTTATTTACTTACTTGGATAAACGAGGAAAAATGTGAATCCCATAGAATACGAGAGCTTATTTATAAGATAATTTATTATTTTTTTAATGGCTCGTGAAACTAGATTGATTAGGTAGGGTATTGAAGTTAGTCTTAGAATGGCCGTAAGTTAAGATGAAAAATGGTGTTTTCTTTTCAAACTGTAATTTGAAATGTCGGTCGTTTTATAAAATGCTTACATGGACTTGTACAACGATAATAGATATAATAATAAAAAAAAATTTTAGTGACTTAAATAGCGTGGTACCAGGGCTAGCAGCTGGGCTCAACGCGTTTTACATAAAGATACACGCACAGAATAGAATTACAAAAATAAAGATACACGCACAGAATAGAATTACAAAAATAAAGATACACGCACAGAATAGAATTACAAAAATAAAGATACACGCACAGAATAGAATTACAAAAATAAAGATACACGCACAGAATAGAATTACAAAAATAAAGATACACGCACAGAATAGAATTACAAAAATAAAGATACACGCACAGAATAGAATTACAAAAATAAAGATACACGCACAGAATAGAATTACAAAAATAAAGATACACGCACAGAATAGAATTACAAAAGCTAACGATCAGCTTTCAGTAATTTACGTTGCGCAATGTTTATAAGAGGATGTTTTTGTTTCGCTTGGTGGATTGTTAATGAAATCTCTAGAGTTAAGTAGGTACAGTTTATTTTTCCAACAGTTTCCCTATCCACCAGTGTCCTTGCCCACCTATCTCCCTGTCCACCTATCTCCCTGCCCACCTATCTCCCTATCCACTAGTCTCCCTGTCCATCTATCTACCTATCCACTAGTCTCCCTGTCCACCTATCTCCCTGTCCACCTATCTCCCTGTCCCACCTATCTCCCTGCCCACCTATCTCCCTATCCTCTAGTTTCACTATCCACCTATGTCCCTGCCCACCTATCTCCCTATCCACTAGTTTCCCTGTCCACCTATCTCCCTGCCCACCTATCTCCCTATCCACTAGTTTCCCTGTCCTCCTATCTCCCTGTCCACCTATCTCCCTGTCCACCTAACTCCCTGTCCACCTATCTCCCTGTCCACCTATCTCCCTGTCCACCTATCTCCCTGTCCACCTATCTCCCTGTCCACCTATCTCCCTTTCCACCTACTCCCTCCACTATCTCCCTGTCCATCTATCTCCCTGTCCACCTATCTCCCTGTCCACCTATCTCCCTGTCCACCTATCTCCCAGTCCACCTATCTCCCTGTCCAGAAGTCTCCCTGCCCATTACTGTCCTTGTCTACTAGTCTCCATCTGTATATCCATACATTTCCCATCAAGTCTCAACAATGCCGGTTGCGTTCTTTTTAACTATTTCTAATCTTGCAACAGGGAATCTTAATTTATTGACGGGCTACCCTAAATAAAATCCAAATCAAAATTTCTCAGGGCTACCCCAGTTTCAATGCCTTCCACTTTTAAATTTAAACCCATTTTCACTTGACTAAAAACCTATAAAAACATAAATAGTAAATTTAATTTTGACGGCCCCCTTAAAGACAGTTTGAGAGCCCCCGGCCACCATCAGATGCCACTGCGTTTCTCTAACATCGGTACAGACAATCTTATCGTTCCGGTACAGACAATCTTATCGTTCCATCAGATGCATTACGTCCTCTCAGGGGTCAATACATTTTCATTTCAGAGCGGGAAGCAAAAAATTACTTTCTGCATTTGTGTGCCTGCTCCTGGTGAAAGCCAGCGATGAAACACCCCCACCCCTCCACCCAACTTGATACGCCCATGTACCCATGCGTCTCGGGAGCCCTGGTGTATATAAATGGCCCCCATTTCACTAATAGCACCCGCACGGCTCCATGACATCATTGCGACCCCGGGTTATGTGACGTCATCAATTGCAGGAGTACATGGGTCTCATTCAGACGGTCCACTCACATACGCACGCACACATACACGCACACAAACATCAACACATACACGCACACATACACGCCCACACACACATAAACGCACACACACATACACGCACACATACAAGCAAACACACGCACATATACACGCACACATACACGCACACATACCCGCAATCACATACACACACATGCGCGTACATACACGCTCACGCGCGCACACATACATTCACACACGTGCACATACATGTACGCTCACACACGAACCGTCGCGTGCACATACACATACACATGCACACATACACGCACACGGGCTAAAAGTAAAATTATATTATTTATAGTTTTCTTATACTTTTACTTGTATGCAATTATCTAATGCAGTGGTTCTCAACCTTTCGAGATTCAAGGACCACTTGAAAAATTTGTGTCTTAGACGCGGACCACTAAAGACAATTTTGGTACTCCCTGCAGGAAATTTATAGATAATTATACTTTGTATATAAATTAAAATTTCATCCTCGTGGACCACCAGGGACATCTTCGCGGACCACTAGGGGTCCGCGGACCACAGGTTGAAAAGCACTGATCTAATGAATTCTAATGTCCGGACGATGTGTTTGTTACATCTATCAGTACAGTACATTACAAGCTTTGTTTTAAAGAGGGCGGAAAATGGAGTGGTTAATACTATTGAAATAACACAACTACTTGGTTGGCAATGGGAGTAATGCCACAATTTGGTTTGCAATGGGATTAGCACCACAATTTGGTTTGCAATGGGATTAGCACCACAATTTTGTTTGCAATGGGATTAGCACCACAATTTGGTTTGCAATGGGATTAGCACCACAATTTGGTTAATGGGATTAGCACCAAATTTGGTTACTGGGATTAGCACCACAATTTGGTTAGCAATGGGATTAGCACCACAATTTGGTTAGCAACGGGAGTAACACCACTACTCGGTTGGCCAAGTATTTTTATAGCCATGTGTAGATAATATACTCATCGCATTAGTTGGTACTAAACATACTGTATGTAAACCAGCAGTTCTGCTGTGTGCAGATAATGTAGTAATTTTTAATCGTTACATTCGTCAAAAATGTATTTTTAAAATTTATGTTGAACTTTTCAGCTAAAAATATCTGCTTGGTCTTCTCTATTTACAATAGAAAGAACTTCTTAAAAATAGTTTCTTAAAAAAAAAGTCGCCCCAAGACATTTCATATTCATGTCACGTGGTTTCCTCGACACAATTTGATGACGTCCGTGCAGTGTCATTCCGTTGGAATGGAAACATAAAAGAAATTAAAATACACCAAATTTCTTCCTTGTTGCCTGAGCTCACGCCTTATTTTATAATTAGAAGTTTTTTTAATTTCCTTTTTTGTTCCCAAAAAATTTTTCAAGAAACGGAAAAATTGACGGGATCATTTTTTTTTAAAGTTATTTTTTTGCAATTTTTTTTTAAGTCTCACTTTTTACAGGAAAATTTCGAGTTTGTCTGTAACTTCCAAGAATTATATTTGTAAGTCGTACGTGTCTTTATCGATTAAGTGCTTCACCCCCCCCTCCCCGCCCCCAATGACTCCCGCCGAGGTGTTACTTCGCATCTGAAGTTGATGGGGGTGTAGGATGGGGGATTGATTAGTGATGGGTAAGTGGTGAAAGGTAAGTTCAGGGATGAGTATTGAGAGGGGGGTGGGGGCGGGGATTGATTAGTGATGGGTAAGTGATGAAAGGTAAGTTCAGGGATGAGTATTGAGAGGAGGGGCGGGGATCTACCGATTCCTAGGAAATGAGTTTGCTTTACTTTGGAACTAACCCAAACTAAAGATGCAAAATACTTAGGAGTAATAATAAAGGAGAAGCTCTCATTGACTCATGTCAATGAAGTTATTAAAAAATCAATTTAAAAAAAACCTTAGGCTTTATAAAAAGAAACTTTTGAAGATTTAATAAAACTATGAAACTAAAACGTCACCCCACTTTGGTGAGACCTGTACTAGAATATGCATATTCTGTATGTGACCCATCCACCAAAGAAAACCTTGATAAACTAGAAACATTTAAAAAAGAGCTGCCGTATTCATTACTTGAGTATATTCGAAACTGTCAAAAATAACACCATTAGTTAAATCATTAAACCTTGAAACACTACCGGATAGAAGAACCAAGAGCAAAGTAGTACATTAATTATACATAAAGCAATCAATTCTAATTTAGAGATGCAACACAAAGATAACTTAATACAATTCTCAGATAAGGAAAAAAACACTTTTCCTATTCCGTATGCAAGAACAAACACATACAAATTCTCATTTCTTCACGTCCGGAATTCCGGCGTGAAATGTGTTGTCTGAAGAAACCAGGAAAACCAACACTTTATCAACATTTAAAACTCTAATAAGAATGCAGGACTAGACACTAACCATAGATAAGGGTAGGACGCTATAATCTTCTGTATAGAAGGAGCATCTGCAACAGTTAAGATAAGATAAGATTGTGATGTAGATGAAAAGTCTATGAATCGTTTACTTCCTAGAAGCGACGTATCCACTGTCAATTTTTGCAAATTTTCCAATGTAGTAACTCGTGACCTATCCATTGTAGCGACGTATCGACTGTTGTGCCCTAAACGTTGTTGGCCACCGTGCCCTAAATTTTCTTGGCCACTGTGCCCTAAATGTTGCTGTGTCAGACACACCACGAGGGCTCGGCTGTCGGGTTGTGGTGCCGCCTTCCTGTAACGAAATCATTTGTCTCGCCGGTGTGGACAGGGTCCCTGCAGTCGCCACGTCACATCTCTATTAGGGATATTGCCTAGTGGAGAAAACCAACGGGAGAAAGTCCTCACTCTCAGTGGTTCTCATGCAGTAACGTCTGACTTTGACAGTGGTGAGAAAAAAAAGTCTTTCTTACTACCATATAACAATGCTACCTGACCACTTTTTTTTTCTAACTCCATTTGAACATTTTTTAAAGTTATACCCCTGAAAAGTAAATTTTATTAATTAATAATTTTTATTTTATAAAAAACGATGTATATTTAATCAATTGACGACAAAGTAATTCTAAATCCAATATACTAACGTCAGAAATCAATGTAAACTAGACGTAAGCCAATAAACATCGGGGACGCATTTCGTCTAAAATGAATGGAAGTTGTTTAACTTTGGGGCTACTAGCAAATCATATTTGAGATGTTGTATCTTGAAGTTTACTTATTTAGAATTTACGTGCTGGAAAATTGCACACATATTGAACACATATTGAACACATATTGAGCACATATTGAGCACATATTTACTGGTTTATTATTAAACAGCCTTCTATTTGTTTAGCGGATTTATTATAAAGATTTGTTATTTATATTCTTACTAGCGTATCACCCATCAGAAATGACGGAAGTTTTCAAAATAAATACACATCAGATTAAAAAATAACGTAATACAGAACTGTCATTTATTTTATTATTTTTATTTGATTCATTTATTATAATATTGAACAATTTTATGCGGGAACGTTCGAAAGGAGTTATTTTTGGTGCAGTAATTTGGTGCGCTGCTTTCTAAAAATTAGTAGCATGTTACATCCACACATACATACATACATACAGACGACGGGAATTATGTATATTGATGATGATATATTAAACGTGATTGAAAAAAAAACATCATTCACGTCACACTTTATAAGGACGAGATTCTTGTTTTTCGGTCATGAGCAATTAATGATGCACATAATCTAACAGATTAAAAAAAAGATTGTTGACCTTCATGTCATTTAGATACCTAAATACACCTATAAACACCTATGTACACCTAAATACACCTTTAACACCTATGTACACCTAAATACACTTATAAACACCTATGTACACCTAAATACACCTATAAACACCTAAAGACACCGTCCTGTTATCTCAGCAACCATTGTATCAATGACCACTGTCCAGTGGACTGGAATGGTAAATTTGAACTCTGGAAGCCCAAAGGATGGGTGACCGTCTTTCAATGACGTAGTATCATATAACAAACAAAAATAATGTAACTCAATTATATAACAACTAATTTTATTGGTGCCTTAAAATCATAGAGATCAAACTATTTTAGCTTGATGTGCATTGGTTTAATTTATACATTAAAGTAACCAATATCTATGTTACTATTTTATCATTGAGACAATGTGAGGCAGTTTTCTCACCCTAAGATTATACAAATGTATCTTTAAAAAAAACAGAGTTTGAGAACCACTGTACTGGGACATTTTTGTCCTCTATTTAGTTTTGTGCTGACAGCGATCAGGAAAGTTGTTTATCGGGAAATTGATTTGTTGTTAGATCGTGACGCTTATTGAAAGTCTTTTTCCCGTTATATGGTTTATAAATGAGGTATAGTAAACTGTGTGTCTTGGTAAACTTGAGGTAAAAGAAAGTAAGAAAAACTAGATATATACAAAACTGAGGTCTTAAAATTTTATGTTTGAAAATCTCGATACATAAAAACATGAGATATTAAAAATTTAAGTTTGAAAACTGAGGTATGAAAATTAAAATTTGTAACCTGTGGTATAAAATGCCTGAGATACTAATTGTATACACGAAGGAGGAACAAGTCCGATGTGAGACAAACTCGAAATTTGACCAAAATGAGGCCTCGGATTACATGATAGCTTTATTTCATTCTGTATTTTGACTCAATATACAGCATTAATTTTCCCAGTGTAATGCATGTTTTTCCTAATGTAATACATTGCCAGTAAAGTATATGCCTTTTCTCATTGTAATAAATGACTCTTTCCCATTGTAATACATTAATTTTCTGTCTAATACATAATTTTCCCAGTGTAATACACAACTTTTCTCAATGTAGTACATTACTTTTCCTAGAATAATACATTACTTTTCTCAGTGCAATACATGAATTTCTCCATTGTAATACATGTCTGTCCGTCAGTGTAATTGGCCGACCATTGTGAACTGCTGATTCATACTTTAGAATGTATTTATATTCTTGAGAAAGGGGAGGTGAGGGTGGTGACATCAGCGCAAGATGGGGTGGGGGGTGTTTGTTTTTTTTTCTTCATTTTAGCAGCTGCTGAACTTTCTGTTGTGTAAGAGATTAAATAATGAAAATATCTGAGATATCAAGGAGTGATTTTTATCTTATCTTTCATATTACAGACTCTCCTTCTATACAGTAGATTATTTGCATCCTACTCTTATCCATGTTTATGTCCACTCTTGAATTTATATAAGAGTTTTGAATGTCGATAGTGCGTTTGGTTTTCCTCGTTTCATCAGGCAACTTAATCTACGTACGACAACCCATTCCACGCCTGACAACCCATTTCCACGTCCGACAACCCATTCCAAGACCAGCAACCCATTCCACGTCCGAATGCCATACGCGAAGAGGAAGAATGCGTCTTTAATTTTGGTCATTCGGTTAAACAAGTATAATAATAAGCCATGGGAGAAATAAGTTTTCCAAGCAAAACGCCTTATTCGGTTAATAGGAATGTTGGAACAGAGACTATTTTTAAATCCTTTATATTAACTCGTGGTGTCTGCGGCCGACGACCGACCCTGATTGCTGCCTTGTCGCCAAAACTTTTGATCGATTTTTTAACCCACTTTCTCGCAAGATAGCGAGCTGAAATTTTGCAGGCAGTTTCGTACCGATGATAAAAACAATGTATCAAAATTTCAGATCGATCGCATGTACCGTAATTAAATTATTGATTTTTTAGATTATTTTATTTATTCCTATGTATCATGTTATTTTTTGAGATAGAGCGTCGCGGTGCGTATTATATTGAACAACCTTTCTGTCGCGCAATAAGGTGCGTATTTTATTGACAACTCTTTTTATAAACATATTCCTGATCGCGTGCGCATTATATTAAACATGTTTTACGACACAACTGCAATTTTGTATTTTTGGATGGTCTTGCGCTGCGTATTATAATGAACATTCTTTTTAGTTACGTCTAGTACATAAAGGATTTATAGTGCAAATAACTTGTAAATTTATTTTTATTCCTTAAAGAAATAATTCTGAATAGTGAAATATTTTATTCCGTAACGTGAGGAAGTAATACTTTCTGGCGTAGGGGAGAGCATTTGGTTGAGAATTCAATAACCTCTCAGTTCAGACTGGAATTACCGTTCTTGGCTCCGACTTTTCTGAGGCCAAACCCAAAATCCTCGAGGCGTCGCAGCTAACAATAGACGTTGGTTGTCCTTGACCCCGACGAGTCGCTTTAAAGTCAGTGGGACTTCAGTTAAGATCACAGTCTAAGCTAAATTGTCTTGATGGGGGCAAAATATCTTGTTTTATTAACCAGTTTATGCCGCCTGGTCAAACTCTTACATAGGATGTCATCTGTTGGTCACAGTCTTACATAGGATGTCATATGTTGGTCACAGTCTTACATAGGATGTCATATGTTGGTCACAGTCTTACATAGGATGTCATATGTTGGTCACAGTCTTACATAGGATGTCATCTGTTGGTCACAGTCTTACATAGGATGTCATCTGTTGGTCACAGTCTTACATAGGATGTCATCTGTTGGTCACAGTCTTACATAGGATGTCATCTGTAGGTCACAGTCTTACATAGGATGTCATCTGTTGGTCACAGTCTTACATAGGATGTCATCTGTTGGTCACAGTCTTACATAGGATGTCATCTGTTGGTCACAGTCTTACATAGGATGTCATCTGTTGGTCACAGTCTTACATAGGATGTCATCTGTTGGTCACAGTCTTACATAGGATGTCATCTGTTGGCCACAGTCTTACATAGGATGTCATCTGTTGGTCACAGTCTTACATAGGATGTCATCTGTTGGTCACAGTCTTACATAGGATGTCATCTGTTGGTCACAGTCTTACATAGGATGTCATCTGTTGGTCACAGTCTTACATAGGATGTCATCTGTTGGTCACAGTCTTACATAGGATGTCATCTGTTGGTCACAGTCTTACATAGGATGTCATCTGTTGGTCACAGTCTTACATAGGATGTCATCTGTTGGTCACAGTCTTACATAAGATGTCATCTGTTGGTCACAGTCTTACATAGGATGTCATCTGTTGGTCACAGTCTTACATAGGATGTCATCTGTTGGTCACAGTCTTAAATAGGATGTCATCTGTTGGTCACAGTCTTACATAGGATTCATCTGTTGGTCACAGTCTTACATAGGATGTCATCTGTTGGTCAGTCTTACATAGGATGTCATCTGTTGGTCAAAGTCTTACATAGGATTTCATCTGTTGGTCACAGTCTTACATAGGATGTCATCTGTTGGTCATAAGAATAACTCATGTCTGTTTTACCGTATTTTATTATTTGGGCATCCTCAGACACCCCACATACATTCAGACACCCCATATATTTCAAGACACCCCAAATACATCCAGACACCCCACATATATCCAGACACCCGACATGTATCCAGACACCCCACTTATATCCAGACACCCCACATATATCCAGACACCCGACATGTATCCAGACACCCCACATATATCCAGACACCCCACATTTATCCTGACACCCCACATACATCCAGACACCACACATATATCCAGACACCCCACTTATATCCAGACACCCCACTTGTATCCAAACACCCCAACCTGTATCCAGACACCCCACTTATATCCAGACACCCCACCTGTATCCAGACACCCCACCTGTATACAGACACCCCCACTTATATCCAGACACCCCACTTATATACAGACACCCCACCTGTATCCGACACCCCACCTATATCCAGACACCCCACCTGTATCCGACACCCCACTTATATCCAGACACCCCAACTGTATCCAGACACCCCACATATATCCAGACACCCCACTTATATCCAGACACCCCACCTGTATCCAGACACCCCACTTATATCCAGACACCCCACCTGTATCCAGACAACCCACTTATATCAAGACACCCCACGTATATCCAGACACCCCACATATATCCAGACACCCCACTTATATCCAGACACCCCACTTATATCCAGACACCCCACCTGTATCCAGACACCCCACATATATCAAGACACCCCACATGTATCCAGACACCCCACTTATATCCAGACACCCCACATATATCCAGACACCCCACATTTATCCTGACACCCCACATACATCCAGACACCACACATACATCCAGACACCCCACTTATATCCAGACACCCCACTTGTATCCAAACACCCCCCCCTGTATCCAGACACCCCACATATATCAAGATACCCCACATATATCCAGACACCCCACATGTATCCAGACACCCCACCTGTATCCAGACACCCCACTTATATCCAGACACCCCACTTATATCCAGACACCCCACCTGTATCCGACATTATATCCAGACACCCCACCTGTATCCGACACCCCACTTATATCCAGACACCCCACCTGTATCCAGACACCCCACCTGTATCCAGACACCCCACTTATATCCAGACACCCCACTTATATCCAGACACCCCACCTGTATCCGACATTATATCCAGACACCCCACCTGTATCCGACACCCTACTTATATCTAGACACCCCACCTGTATCCAGACACCCCACTTATATCCAGACACCCCACCTGTATCCAGACACCCCACTTATATCCAGACACTCACTTATATCCAGACACCCCACCTGTATCCAGACACCCCACATATATCAAGACACCCCACTTATACCCAGACACCCCACTTATATCCAGACACCCACATATATCCAGACACCCCACTTATATCCAGACACCCCACCTGTATCCAGACACCCCACATATATCCAGACACCCCACGTATATCCAGACACCCCACGTATATCCAGACACCCCACATATATCCAGACACCCCACTTATATCCAGACACCCCACATATATCCAGACACCCCACATATATCCAGACACCCCACTTATACCCAGACACCCCACATATATCCAGACACCCCACATGTATCAAGACACCCCTCATATATCCAAACACCCCCACCTGTATCCAGGCACTCATAACTCCATTAAACCTAGTAGCCAATCCCCACTACGTGTTCATCAAAGGATATTTTTTTTCTTTCAACACCCCAAAGAACCGGAACCCATGTTGCAGCAGAGAAAATTTCATTCTTAATATCGTGCTTGTCTCTCTTGGGGGCGCCACCCAGGGAGTTGCCATCGATTTGTTGTCCTCTCCGTTTCATCAGGAATGACAGGGGCCATAATAAATAGACAACCAGGAAATATAGAGAACACCACCGGTTCCAAGGTGATTATCACCCCCTGCCGTCAGTGTCGCCCGAAGAGCGCAGATGGTGATTGGGACATATATTGGTGTATGTCTGGTGCACTGGAGACTTAGTTGTCTAACATATGGCTGGTGTGTATAAATGGGTCTATATGCTATATGTATTGAGCTGGCTCCCTCTAACATTCGTTGATCCATGTGCAAAGTTTTAAAAAAAACTGGTGTGCAAAGTTGATGAGCATTCATTTTTTGTACAATATTTTACAAAATTTGCTGCGTGGTAGTTCTAAACTGCTGCGCTGCATCGGTCAGATATGTGCGGGGCCGCGCAGCTTAAAGAGAACATTGGTATTGTGGTCTATGTCTGAATATTGGCTTTGTGCACTGTGGTAATGTTATAATGAGATTGTGATGGGGGTTAGAGCTGGTAAGATGGAGGCTTCTGGTTTGTGGCGTCATAGGTCTGTGCGTCATTGGGTTTTAAGGGGTTGACCTTCCATGTGGATAGTCTTGTCGCTATGAGGGCTTACCTCCGGGATGGTGGTTGTATCACCGTATATATAGTTGATCATTTGATGCCTTCCATGTTTGTTTGATAATATTCAATTGTTTACTTTCCATAACTATATCCTACAGCCACATCAATTGTCAAAAAGCACAAATGAATTTAAATCTATATTTGGCAATACTCTAAGAATATGATGTGTTGTATATTTGTTTAATGTGTTCTATATTTGGCAATAAACGTGATGTTTAAATTTGTTCAATATTTGGCAATACACAGGGTGTTTAATGTGCTCTATACATTTGGCAACACACAGGGTGTTTATTGTGTTCAATATTCAAAAGGTCAACTGATGAGGGAAGTCATCTGAAACTTTTACAAACATAAGAACAATAACAACACAATAAAACTACTGACACGCTCTACATGTGCACATCTGTTTGCATCACCCACCAAAACTGTTTGAGTCGCTAAGAGAATATGTACAAGAATAGGACAACGTTTACCAAGCTAAGACCAATACACAAGTTTAACTGCGTTATTACCGAGGATTTCACTTCTCGATATCAGTATTAAATAAGAACTGAGACTATTTGAAGGTATGGATATTATTGTTGTTGTTTGTTCAATTAGCACTTCTCACATTCCCTTCGTTTGCTATATTTATCTAATTGCGCTAACATACAACCTCGACTCTATTTCTCGTACGGACAATCAGGTTTTAATGGTCAATACGCCTCTCAACTGACGTCCGCCAGCCTTATTCAGATCCTTTAGTCCATACTTTAGGGCAACATTAACGGATTTTCTACATTGATGATAAAATTAACGGATTTTCTATATTGATACAAAATTAACTGATTTCCTGTATTGATAACGAAATTAACAAAATATATGTTTACCCTTGCCACATTTTTTCCTTACATCTCTTAAAATGTTCGAATAGTAACAAGTCCCCCAAAAACATGAAACACTTGGCAATGTAGATGTACCAGTACATGTAATCGTATGCAATACATTATTGATTTACGATTTGTTCCCCGGGAGAAATCCGGCCATCGTGATTTTTTCCCCTCGCTTTGCGCCCGTCTCGCCGTTCACATCCCCGGAAGACATATGGCTTACATCACGAGTGTAGGATGTTTCAAAGAATGCTTTATGGAGCTGGAATAGACAAGGAGGGACTTTATTAACGTGATGGCCAAGGGAGATGATTCTAGTCGTCGGGGAAACGCGTAGGAAATGGTCGAGCTCCGGAGTGGACAATGGCGGTTTCAATAGGCATCTAGTCATCTACTCTATTGCCTTTAGCCAGCTATTCTATTGCCTTTAGCCAGCTATTCTATTGCCTTTAGCCAGCTAGTCTATTGCCTTTAGCCAGCTATTCTATTGCCTTTAGCCAGCTAGTCTATTGCCTTTAGCCAGCTATTCTATTGCCTTTAGCCAGCTAGTCTATTGCCTTTAGCCAGCTATTCTATTGCCTTTAGCCAGCTAGTATATTGCCTTTAGCCAGCTATTCTATTGCCTTTAGCCAGCTAGTCTATTGCCTTTAGCCAGCTATTCTATTGCCTTTAGCCAGCTAGTCTATTGCCTTTAGCCAGCTATTCTATTGCCTTTAGCCAGCTAGTCTATTGCCTTTAGCCAGCTATTCTATTGCCTTTAGCCAGCTAGTCTATTGCCTTTAGCCAGCTATTCTATTGCCTTTAGCCAGCTAGTCTATTGCCTTTAGCCAGCTATTCTATTGCCTTTAGCCAGCTAGTCTATTGCCTTTTGCCAGCTATTCTATTGCCTTTAGCCAGCTAGTCTATTGCCTTTAGCCAGCTAGTCTATTGCCTTTAGCCAGCTATTCTATTGCCTTTAGCCAGCTATTCTATTGCCTTTAGCCAGCTATTCTATTGCCTTTAGCAAGCTAGTCTATTGCCTTTAGCCAGCTAGTCTATTGCCTTTAGCCAGCTAGTCTATTGCCTTTAGCCAGCTAGTCTATTGCCTTTAGCCAGCTAGTCTATTGCCACTAGTCATCTAGTCTTTGGGTACAATTCAGCAAGTCTATTGCAACTAGTCATCTAGTCCTTAGCTGCTCTAACTTTTTGGTATGCAGTCCGGCAGGAATTTTTCCATTGCACCAAAGTCCGGTGAACTATTTTCACATTACTGGCGTGGTAATGAAATGTAATTTATTTTATTTTCTTTCTTTCATTTTAAGTGTTTATAAACGAAATAAGTTAAATGTAAAAAAATATTTTTTTAAAAAGGACACACTTTTATTTACATATAGAAATTGCACTAAATATGTATAATACAAAAAAAACATTTTCCCCTAACTGAAAATTGAACCTCGTACCCCCATGTCGGCAATCGATCACGCTTATATTTCGGCCAGCAAGACTTGATGTTGATAGTACTTTTTAAAGTTATAATAATTGTATCCCTCTAGGGCGAATTGAGGCATGGTTCATTGACGCAAGTGATAATATTTTATATAGACAAAAACTAAAAACTAAAAGTGCAATAATTTCAATACGGTACATTCGATATGAAATTTTGATACAATGCATTGTCATCCAAGATCTATCTGTGGTAAAAATTTTAGATCTCTAGGACCATCAGAAGTGGTATAATTTTACGTTTCAAGTTTTGAAGGAAGGATGGAAGGAAGGGTGGATGGATACAACATACAAACATTGTGACTTAAATAAAAGCGTGTAAAATTGAAAAATTCTATAGGGTTAGCATTTAATGGTTGCAAATGAGGGTTTATAATTATATTCTGCTGTCCTTTCTTGATAACTTTCGCGGACCGGCAGTGGATGGCCCACGGACCGGCACCAGTCCACGGACCACAACTTTGAGAAGCACTGATCTAGTCTACTGGCACTAGTCAGCCATTCTATTGCCAAAAGCCACTCTATAGACATCCTCGGCATAGTTTGGCCCCTGTCAACTAACAACTTTCCGATACACACAATCCTTTAATTGCCAGCGAAAACCACGAAAACCAACACATTTAAAACTCTACTAAAATACAAGCTTAGAACGCAATAATCTTCTATAAGGAAGAGTGTGTTTAATGAATACTATAAAATAAGATAATGTGAATACCTTGAAGTCAACCTGTTAGAATTATCCAGACATGGCAACAACAAAAAAAAGTTGATTTTTGGTACATGGAGTTTACCTGTCTTTGTTTTATCAATTTCTATGACAATCAAATACCAACCTTGATGAACAAATGACATCCTCGCCTCCGAACTTTACTTGAGAATCGCTGCCCCACGATACAGTTTATGGTTTTTCCGATAAACGTGAGGATCGCCAAGGGGACGAAACCCTGTCCTAGGGGAGGATAGTACACCATATAATCAGGAAAGAGTTGTCAGGCACTGGGAGCTGTTATGACCTTGTATTTGAGACAGGAAACAAGGGAAATAATTCATTGGGTGTCGAGTGGGGGAGGGGGGATAAGTACGATAGTTTAAATTGGTAAAGGACTGGTTTAGTGTGAGGAGAGAGTTAACGCTTGAAGTTTCAAACACGTGACTTACATTTATTTATGTGTTTGTCCCTTATTCTGAAATTGGACCATGATGTTGAAATTGGACCATGATGTTGAAATTGGACCATGATGTTGAAATTGGACCATGATGTTGAAATTGGACCATGATGTTGAAATTGGACCATGATGTTGAAATTGGACCATGATGTTGAAATTGGACCATGATGTTGAAATTGGACCATGATGTTGAAATTGGACCATGATGTTGAAATTGGACCATGATGTTGAAATTGGACCATGATGTTGAAATTGGACCATGATGTTGAAATTGGACCATGATGTTGAAATTGGACCATGATGTTGAAATTGGACCATGATGTTGAAATTGGACCATGATGTTGAAATTGGACCATGATGTTGAAATTGACATTGTATTTGGGACACATTTACGGCATTTCGTGCTTAACTGTTGTAATTTATTTGTTTGTTATTACCTGTTGGTGGTTACCTGTTTGTGGTTACCTGTTTGTGGTTACCTGTTTGCGGTTACCTGTTTGTGTTTATCTTTTGCTTTACCAAAACAATGCATCGATCATTCGACGTTCAACCATTCTTTATCTGATCATAGGGCTGATGGCCTTTGGGGGCGCAGGGGGCCCATGTAGCTGCGGTGGGGGCGCATAGGACTCATGTATCGGTTGTGAATGCAAGGGATATATTGGCCTCTTTAGGTGGACTCCTGGATACATTACTATAATAGTCTTGGCAATACGATGGTACAAAAGCAAAGACATAAGTGGGGATGGATATGGCAAAGCGGGTTCCGTGTGTGAGTGGGAGTGGTGGAGTTTCTCATTGAGCACCCCGAGTGGTAGTGACTCTCGCTGTCTCTCTGCCAACTCTGCTACAACAACAGAGCGTGTTCCCTACACGCAGCGTGTGAATTTTTCAAACGCTGCTCACATAACAACTCTTCACAGGTCATGTTGTTTACGACGTACGCCGTCGTACGCAGATAAACGTTGTCGGCCGCCCACACGAGAGGTGCGTTGAACGCCGCTCCAGAATGGCGCCGACCATGAATAACGAATGAGGTCGACAAACGGTCCCGATGTTTGCGTCAGTGCACGGGACCACGGCGAGGGCCACTGATAGCCGAGGTTTAACAGACAATTCCGAGTTTTGTTTTTTAACGTTAAACCTATGCGATGACGTGATGCCAGGCTTGTTATTCATTTAGGCGAGGATTATATTTACCAGAAATCCGTGTCATCATTTTAATAGGAAAAAATGTGGCGGTTCGGGAAGAGGGAGGGGTGGTGGTCGGAATCGCGTGAAATTGTTTTGTTCTCGTAGATTTTTATAAACAAAATAGAACAAATTATGAAAATCCAATGCCCGTAATTTAATGTGCACAATAAGACACACATTACTCCAAGGGCAGGGAGGGTCTATGTATTTCCACATTTGGGATAATATAAGTTGTTTTCCCTATGCATATAATTTTTTTTTAAAAGTATATAAATTAGAGTGTGTCAGCTTTAAAGTGACGCTAGGAAACAACGAACAGAAACAATTTCCTGAAAGATTTCCTCTGGGAACAAACTTAAGCAAAAATAAAACATACCTATCTGCAGTGCGTAGTCCGAGAATACATCAACCTTAGCGTGTTTTCATAAGTTGTGGGCCTTATGTGCATAGGGTAGTTTACCAAGTCGTGGCTCTTAGGTAATGAAGATGTTTTCATAAGTTGTGGCCCTTATGTGCATAGGGTAGTTTAACAAGTCGTGGCTCTTAGGTAATGAAGATGTTTTCATAAGTTGTGGCCCTTATGTGCATAGGGTAGTTTAACAAGTCGTGGCTCTTAGGTAATGAAGATGTTTTCATAAGTTGTGGCCCTTATGTGCATAGGGTAGTTTAACAAGTCGTGGCTCTTAGGTAATGAAGATGTTTTAATAAGTTGTGGCCCTTATGTACAAAGGATGTTTTGACAAGTTGCGACCCTTCTGTGCCCATTGGATGTTAAATGGCCGCATTTAAGTGTGTGTATTTATCTTGCTGTTATTTGTCTTGTAGCTTGTTGTGAGTCTCCAAGAGTTTCGCCGCCTATGGCAACCTATCCTCCGAGAGCGCCCCCCCCCCGCCTAAAAAAACCAAAGTAAAGATAATATATTTAAGAAAACTATAAAAAATGATTTTTAAAAAAAACTGTTATCAGCCCGTGTGGCATATGTAAATACGTTACGACTACTTTGTCCGTAGTTTATATGTTTGTCGGTGTGTGTTGAAGGGTATTGTTGGGGTGTTAGTTTGTGTTGTGTGCATGTGCATGTGTATGTGTATGTGCGGTAACACGTGCGTTACGTCATGATATAAAGACAATTCCCCCCCCCGCCACACACCCACCCACACACACACAACTTCTCGACTGTCAATACTCCCCCAAACACACAACAATGACTGTCAATATACCACGAGACAATTCCACGAGGGCATGCAGGCCAGAGTCCAGAACAGCGGAGAGTTTTCTGACCCTTTCACAGTCACAAACGAGGTCAAGCAGGGCTGCGTCCTGGCACCAACAATATTTAGCCTCATGTTTTCCGCCATGCTGACAGAGGCCTTCAGAGACGAGGGTGTTGGTGTCAACCTGAGGTAACCCACAGATGTTCAACCTTCGGAGGCTCCATGCAAAAACCAAGGTTATGACAGACATCATCAGAGACCTCCTGTTTGCTGATGACTGTGCCCTCAATGCTGCCTCAGAAGCCGACATGCAACGCAGCGTTAACCTGTTCTCCAGCGCCTGCACAAACTTTGGTCTGACGATCAACACCAAGAAGACTGAAGTCCTCCATCAGCCTGCGCCTGGAAGGCCCTACGTTGAGCCCAACATCACTGTCAACGGCCAGAGACTCAACACAGGGCAACGGTTCTCATACCTAGGCAGCACACTGTCGCAAAATGTCACCATCGATGACGAAGTGAACGTCAGAATTGCCAGAGCCAGCTCCACTTTTGGCAGGTTGTACCCAAATGTCTGGAACAGAAGAGGCATTACCATCCAGACCAAGCTGAAAGTGTACAGGGCGGTGGTGCTCCCCACACTGCTATATGCGTGTGAAACATGGACTGTGTATCAGCGCCATGCTAGGAAGCTTAACCACTTTCATTCAACAAGCCTCAGGAATATCCTCGACATAAAGTGGCAGGATAAAATACCAGACACAGTGATACTGACCAAGGCAGGTCTCCCCAGCATATTCAAACTCCTGATGCAGTCCCAGCTTCGTTGGGCAGGGCACGTGGTCCAAATGCCAGACGAGAGACTGCCAAAGGAACTCTTCTATGGCGAGCTCCAGCATGGCCAGCGGTCCCACGGTGGGCAAAAGAAACGCTACAAAGATACACTGAAAGTCTCACTGAAAGCGTTTGCCATCAACCCAGACACGTGGGAACTTGCTGCAATGGACCGATCCACCTGGCGTTCTTCCATCCACGAAGGTGCGAAGTCATGCGAGGCAAACAGGATCACCTCCGCAGAAAAGAAGAGGCAAGCCCGAAAGGCCCGTGCTGTCAACCCTCCTGGAGATGTCCCACTCGTCCCCTTGTCCCTTCTGTTCCCGAACCTTCCGTGCTAGGATCGGCCTCATCAGCCATCTGCGCACGCACAAACAAAGCCAGTCCCAGCAACCCTCGGATGACTAGAGTGGTCTTCGTCGAATCGACGGACGAACAACATGTGTATGTGCGGTAGCACGTGCTTTACGTCATGATATAAAGACAATCCCCCCCGCCACACACCCACCCACACACACAACTATCGACTGTCAATACTCCCCCAAACACACAACAATGACTGTCAATATAACCCCCCCCCCACAGACACACACAACAATCGACTGTCACTACGCCGCCCACACACAACAATCTATTGTCAATACCCCCCCCCACACATGCACACACAAAAATCGACTGTCAATACGCCCCCCCTCCACACACACACAAACTGACAATACGCTTCTCTCCCCCCCCCCGCCAGCCCTCCACTCGACTGACAGCCGCACTCGCGCCGCCTGATGGCATGACGAGGGTGTGACGTCACGCTTAATTACCCACTCGGGACACATGAAATCGTGTAGCATTGTAACGCAAGTTTTGTACTCGACTCCGCAACGTTGCCATGGAGAGACGCACGTGTTAAAAGTCACAGGCAAAAAATTTGGGTTGACAGATCGACTTTATAAACTTTTTTTGTGTGTGTTGGTGTTGTTTCCACTGAAACAAGTGGCAAACTTTGCTCCACTGAAACAAGTGGCAAACTTTGCTCCTCCTCACAACAGTGTAGGTGGCGCCAGTCATCGATCTGTGATTACTGATCTAAACGGATTACTCTTATCGATGGCTGATTGAGTTCTCCAATCTACCAATATTCAATCACGCAGTACTGTGTTTGATTTGTTTAACACATATTTGTGTAAAAATCCATCTTTGTTGGTGTCTGTGATTTAGAATTATATATTATTAGTAGTGTTAAAAAAACTCCACCCGCATACAAGTTGAAATGAAATTTTTTTTCATTTATTTCATTGATTATATTTTTGATGAACAAAAGAGGAATATTTTCTGCCAGATCTTATAGTCAATATTTTGTGTACAAATATTAGCAGAAATCAGTTAAAATCAAATCTTTATTGTGGAAAAATAACACGATTTCAACGGTTTTATTTTGTGTCATATGTCTGCTAAAGTTGTCTTTCAATTGGCCTGGTGTTAATGTAAGAACTCATACAACTAACATTTCTTGTCTAACATTAGTTTTAATGAAGCGCTGACAATTAGATGACATGATCGTATATGCAAGGTCGAGGACTCTTGGCGAACCGGATGTTATCTCAAATGACCTTCGGATATGAAAATATGTGTAATCGATAATGCCCTGGGCTGTACCGTGTTTACTAATTCAACGTGATGTGAGGATATCGCTGTAGGTGGTGGTGTAGCGTGGATCATCTAGGAATCAATATGTTCTGCTTGACTTAGCGTGGATTATCTAGGAGCCTATATGTTCCTCTTGACTTAGCATTGAATCTCTATCAGCCAATATGTTCCGCTTGGCTAAGTAGCATGTTTTACCCACGACCCAAGCAGTGGGACCTGGCCACCAATGTGCTACGTCGCGACCCCCACCGCCCTTCGACCCTTGACCATGAGCTGTGAGAGCCACGACAGCTGGAATCGGATACCCACGGTCAAGGTCACGCCCAACAGCGACTCGGATTTAAACCAGGGTCTCCGGCGTCAGAACAGCCTCGGGTCTGGTCTCAGCAACCGGAAGAAGTGCGTGGTCACACTGGACGGGCATCGGTACACGATCGGTAAGTCTCTTGTCTGTCGGGGCCCCTCTGTAAGTTTCTTGTCTGTGCTCGGCTAGTCTTTTGTCTGTGGCGGGCCTCGGTAAGTATGTTGTCAGTGGGGATACTTCGGTAAGTCTTTTGTGTGTAGGGGACCCTTGGTAAGTCACTTGTTTGTTCTCTTGTCTCTTGCCCATCGCAGTGTGCCTCTTTAAAATCATTGACACGTGACGGGTCAGATATAGTCGGTAATAGTCAGATATAGTTAGAGTTAGATGTAGTGAGATAGTCAGATATATTCAGATATACTCGGTTATAGTCAGATATATATAACCTTTTCTGTCAACAATTTTTTATATCGCGAAATTCCCCCTAAAAAAACAACAAATAATAATAATAAATAATTAAAAAGACTAGGCCTGAAAACCAGGCTGGGGGCTAATTAAAAATAATAATAATAATGACTTATTTCGGAAATTTCAATTTCTGTTTTCTTATAATCGTTTTGACAATTAATTCAGCCACGTCCTTATGTAATACAGTAGAAATATTCGGTAACATAAAATAGATATCAATACCGCGCTGTATCGAAGACCACTCACGATTACATCAAGCAAAGATGTCAATCATACAACAATACCTCTATAATGTATAAATATATTTCTGCGCTTTTCTGTTTCTCCAGTTACGAGTGTCCGCTCCATCTTGCCCAATCCCTGGTGTCCTAGACCAAATCTGTTACGGGGTTACCTCCCTGGACACACTCGACCAGGTTATTAATTATTTTTTCTTCTCGTCTGCTATTTTGTCTTTTTTGACACGTCTTGCTGCCGATATGCCGCCCCCCACCCCCATGTTTCCAAAGATACAATATTTTGTTTATCCATGTATTTCCAATTTCGATTTGTATCTAACATTTACTTAAAGAATTGATATGGAATTATAAAACTTTAGTTAACCAAAATGTTTATAAGTTTTAAAATAAAACGTTTCGTCCTCAGAAATTGTCATATGACCAACAACAAGCAGTACATTTTGTTGGTTGGATTCCATTGATCAGCTGGTTCTAAACATGAGATAAATGGCGGGAAGAGGGGGGGGGGTTTGGAGAGCGAGAAAGAGAGAGAGTGAGTTTAAGAGAGAGAAAGAAAGAGAGAGAGAAAGAGTGATAGAGAGAATGAGAAAGAGTGAAATAGAGAGAGAGAGAGAGCACGACACTATATTTCTTCTGTTTTACACTTTCTTGGTAATTAGGGGTTTATTTGTACTTTAACTGCGTGAAGTTTGATCACCCCTTCTCCTATGTATTATCATAGCGCACTAAAAATCTTGTATTTTGCTGCATATATTGAGTCAGGGGAATACGTTATAAATAATTGTTAAATCTGTATTAGTTAATATGTTTTACCCGTTTATACGCCTTCTCTTACATCCAATGACTTAACATATGATCGTCGAACAGATAAATAAAAGTTTTTGTTTATGATTTATTTTATTATATTTAAAATTATTTCGCAAAGGGAGACAAACAATGCTTGATTAAAATGTTGATACCAATAAAATGACTTATGATTCTTATATAAGTTTAGAATGTTTAAAAAAAATACATTTAGAATATATAATAAATTTAAAAAATAACTACAAGGATACATTGTTTACCCTCGCCTATGAGCGGTTCCCCATTCGCAACCCCGCATATTCGGGGTTTGGCTCTTAACCCTGTCGCATTATTTTTTATTATCATTCATTATTGCTGAGTGCACAAATAAAAAAAAATTCAATTATCAATATACATAATTTGCTATCTCTGTCACCTCTGTCTGTCATGTCTGTCCGTGACGCTACTAATTTTAGAAAGCAGCGCACCAAATTACTGCACCAAAAAAGAACTCTTTTGGAACGGCCGCATAAAATTGTTCAATTGGGAAATAGATGAATAAAATAAAAATAAATAAAATAAATGAAAGTTCTGTATAACGTTATTTTTTAATTTGATGTGTATTTATTTTGAAAACTTCCGTCATTTTTGACGGGTTATACACTAGTAATTGCTATAAATTATGTTTAAAAAAAAATAAATGCAGGCACTATTTATACAATGTGTACATACGTATGTACAGTGCATATTTATTGTAATCGTGCATTAATAACATTTTTCAATTGCATTTTATTACTGAATTGTACTGTATTGTATTGCATTGTATTATTAAATCTTGAATTGTGCTTACTGTATTTACCTGTCTAAGTTTACCTTTAAATTTTTTCCATTTTATGTCAATTCTAATACATATGTTGTTCACATAGAAAACTACTTTATGGTACAGTAATACAGTATGGAAAACTATACTATGCGGTGTTACTGCCTTCCTGTATTTATGTTTCTTTTTTATTAAAATATCGCTGCAGTACAAAACTAAAATGATTTTTACATTATCATTAGTACATTAGTGAAATACATAACCGCATGAAATAATACTACATTCTTATTGTATTAATGAGTAAGTGTGTCGCTTGAAATTAATTTGGAAACATTTGGTACCCTATCTCATTCATAGGCGTTTTAAAAGTGCATCCAACATTCGCGGTAATTCGACATTCGGGGTGGGGGGGGTAGAGGGGGGAAAGGATAAAGAACGTAACGCCTTCGAATAGCGTGGGAAGACTGTTCTTGAAAATTAAGTGTTCTTAAAAATTTGGTTTTTTGATGAATCATTACAAAAAAAAATACACTTAAAGACACTTTAGGCTAATTAAATCCCACAAGTATTGAAAACTTATAATTGATCAAAACGTTTTTTTGTTGTTTTTTTTTGTTGTAGTTTTTTTGTTAAATGTATCCAGGGGTTTTAATCAAAACATTTACTTGGTATTCGTATATTTACATAGTTACTTCCCTTGCAATACGTTTTAATTTATATTTTTAAAAGTGGGGCGAAAATATTAATTAGGCCTTCTTGTCAGCTAGACCCAAATTTTCATATCGTTCGTAACATCTTACTTAAAGTACTACTTCAAATATCAAAAATTATATCTATTTTATATCTTATTAGAAATCTTACTTCATATATCACTAAATTTAATACAATTCAAAGTGCATTGCACATTGAAACAAGTTTGTCTTTTTTTTAAAAAGGGGGGGGGGCGTGGTCAAATGGGGAGAAAATAAAGTAATCAAGGGGATTATGGATTAGGTGTGTAATGGATTCGGTGGATTGAACTTGGGAAAACGTTCAAGATAAATGTTTCGAGCTTTTAGATTATATTATTGGATGTGAATCTCTGAGTAGTTCAAGTGGTTAATCGTGACAAGCAATGTTCACTTTAATCTGGGAAAGCTGCGTGGCCGCGAAGATATCTGACCGACGCCGCACTTAGGTTTAGGATTACCGCACATACATTTTTTTTCAAATATTGCACAAAATATGAATGGTGTGCAAATTTGCTTTTACTTTAAACACGGACTATTGAACGTTAAAATTAGAGGGAACAGTGGTGATAATTATAAACTGTTGTAACAGAAGCAAGCCATTATAACAACTGAACATAAATAATGTAACATAAGCAAGCCATAATAACAAATAACATTATTAATATAACAGAGGCAAGCCATGATAACAACTAATATCATTAATATAACAGAAGCAAGCCATTATAACAACTGAACATAATTAATGTAACATAAGCAAGCCATAATAACAAATAACATTATTAATATAACAGAGGCAAGTCATGATAACAACTAACATCATTAATATAACAGACGCAAGTCATGATAACAACTAACATAATTAATATAACAGAGGCAAGCCATGATAACAACTAACATCATTAATATAACAGAGGCAAGCCATGATAACAACTAACATAATTAATATAACAGAGACAAGCCATGATGACAACTAACATAATTAATATAACAGAGAGAAGCCATTATAACAACTAACATAATTAATAAAACAGAGACAAGCCATTATAACAACTAACATAATTAATATAACAGAGACAAGCCATTATAACAACTAACATCATTAATATAACAGAGACAAGTCATGATAACAACTAACATCATTAATATAACAGAGGGAAGCGATGATAACAACTGAACATAATTAATATAACAGAGACAAGCCATTATAACAACTAACATCATTAATATAACAGAGACAAGTCATGATAACAACTAACATCATTAATATAACAGAGGGAAGCCATGATAACAACTGAACATAATTAATATAACAGAGACAAGCCATTATAACAACTAATATCATTAATATAACAGAGACAAGTCATGATAACAACTAACATCATTAATATAACAGAGGGAAGCCATGATAACAACTGAACATAATTAATATAACAGAGACAAGTCATGATAACAACTAACATCATTAATATAACAGAGACAAGTCATGATAACAACTAACATCATTAATATAACAGAGACAAGCCATTATAACAACTAATATCATTAATATAACAGAGACAAGTCATGATAACAACTAACATCATTAATATAACAGAGGGAAGCCATGATAACAACTGAACATAATTAATATAACAGAGACAAGTCATGATAACGACTAACATCATTAATATAACAGAGACAAGTCATGATAACAACTAACATCATTAATATAACAGAGACAAGTCATGATAACAACTAACATCATTAATATAACAGAGACAAGTCATGATAACAACTAACATCATTAATATAACAGAGACAAGCCATGATAACAACTAACATCATTAATATGACAGAGGCAAGCCATGATAACAACTAACATCATTAATATAACAGAGACAAGTCATGATAACAACTAACATCATTAATGTAACAGAGACAAGTCATGATAACAACTAACATCATTAATATAACAGAGACAAGTCATGATAACAACTAACATCATTAATATAACAGAGACAAGTCATGATAGCAACTAACATCATTAATATAACAGAGACAAGTCATGATAACAACTAACATCATTAATATAACAGAGACAAGTCATGATAACAACTAACATCATTAATATAACAGAGGGAAGCCATGATAACAACTAACATCATTAATATAACAGAGGGAAGCCATGATAACAACTAACATCATTAATATAACAGAGGGAAGCCATGATAACAACTAACATCATTAATATAACAGAGGGAAGCCATGATAACAACTAACATCATTAATATAACAGAGACAAGCCATGATAACAACTAACATCATTAATATAACAGAGACAAGTCATGATAACAACTAACATAATTAATATAACAGAGACAAGCCATTATAACAACTAACATCATTAATATAACAGAGACAAGTCATGATAACAACTAACATCATTAATATAACAGAGACAAGTCATGATAACAACTAACATAATTAATATAACAGAGACAAGCCATTATAACAACTAACATCATTAATATAACAGAGACAAGCCATTATAACAACTAACATCATTAATATAACAGAGGCAAGTCATGATAACAACTAACATCATTAATATAACAGAGGGAAGCCATGATAACAACTGAACATAATTAATATAACAGAGACAAGCCATTATAACAACTAACATCATTAATATAACAGAGGCAAGCCATTATAACAACTAACATCATTAATATAACAGAGGGAAGCCATTATAACAACTAACATCATTAATATAACAGAAGCAAGTCATGATAACAACTAACATCATTAATATAACAGAGACAAGCCATGATAACAACTAACATCATTAATATAACAGAGACAAGTCATGATAACAACTAACATTATTAATATAACAGAGACAAGTCATGATAACAACTAACATCATTCATATAACAGAGACAAGTCATGATAACAACTAACATCATTAATATAACAGAGACAAGTCATGATAACAACTAACATCATTCATATAACAGAGACAAGTCATGATAACAACTAACATCATTAATATAACAGAGACAAGTCATGATAACAACTAACATCATTAATATAACAGAGGGAAGCCATTATAACAACTAACATCATTAATATAACAGAAGCAAGTCATGATAACAACTAACATTATTAATATAACAGAGACAAGTCATGATAACAACTAACATCATTCATATAACAGAGACAAGTCATGATAACAACTAACATCATTAATATAACAGAACCAAGCCATGATAACAACTAACATCATTAATATAACAGAACCAAGCCATGATAACAACTAACATCATTAATATAACAGAGACAAGCCATGATAACAACTAACATCATTAATATAACAGAGACAAGCCATGATAGCAACTAACATCATTAATATAACAGAGACAAGTCATGATAACAACTAACATCATTAATATAACAGAGACAAGTCATGATAACAACTAACATCATTAATATAACAGAGACAAGTCATGATAACAACTAACATCATTAATATAACAGAGACAAGTCATGATAACAACTAACATCATTAATATAACAGAGACAAGTCATGATAACAACTAACATCATTAATATAACAGAGACAAGTCATGATAACAACTAACATCATTAAAATAACAGAGACAAGCCATGATAACAACTAACATCATTAATATAACAGAGACAAGCCATGATAACAACTAACATCATTAATATAACAGAGACAAGTCATGATAACAACTAACATCATTAATATAACAGAGACAAGCCATGATAACAACTAACATAATTAATATAACAGAGACAAGCCATGATAACAACTAACATCATTAATATAACAGAGACAAGCCATGATAACAACTAACATCATTAATATAACAGAGACAAGCCATGATAACAACTAACATCATTAATATAACAGAGAAAAGCCATGATAACAACTAACATCATTAATATAACAGAGACAAGTCATGATAACAACTAACATCATTAATATAACAGAGGGAAGCCATGATAACAACTAACATAATTAATATAACAGAGACAAGCCATTATAACAACTAACATCATTAATATAACAGAGACAAGCCATTATAACAACTAACATCATTAATATAACAGAGGCAAGTCATGATAACAACTAACATCATTAATATAACAGAGGGAAGCCATGATAACAACTGAACATAATTAATATAACAGAGACAAGCCATTATAACAACTAACATCATTAATATAACAGAGGCAAGCCATTATAACAACTAACATCATTAATATAACAGAGACAAGCCATGATAACAACTAACATCATTAATATAACAGAGACAAGTCATGATAACAACTAACATTATTAATATAACAGAGACAAGTCATGATAACAACTAAAATCATTCATATAACAGAGACAAGTCATGATAACAACTAACATCATTAATATAACAGAGACAAGTCATGATAACAACTAACATCATTAATGTAACAGAGACAAGTCATGATAACAACTAACATCATTAATATAACAGAGACAAGTCATGATAACAACTAACATCATTAATATAACAGAGGGAAGCCATTATAACAACTAACATCATTAATATAACAGAAGCAAGTCATGATAACAACTAACATTATTAATATAACAGAGACAAGTCATGATAACAACTAACATCATTCATATAACAGAGACAAGTCATGATAACAACTAACATCATTAATATAACAGAACCAAGCCATGATAACAACTAACATCATTAATATAACAGAACCAAGCCATGATAACAACTAACATCATTAATATAACAGAGACAAGCCATGATAACAACTAACATCATTAATATAACAGAGACAAGCCATGATAACAACTAACATCATTAATATAACAGAGACAAGTCATGATAACAACTAACATCATTAATATAACAGAGACAAGTCATGATAACAACTAACATCATTAATATAACAGAGACAAGTCATGATAACAACTAACATCATTAATATAACAGAGACAAGTCATGATAACAACTAACATCATTAATATAACAGAGACAAGTCATGATAACAACTAACATCATTAATATAACAGAGACAAGTCATGATAACAACTAACATCATTAATATAACAGAGACAAGCCATGATAACAACTAACATCATTAATATAACAGAGGCAAGCCATGATAACAACTAACATCATTAATATAACAGAGACAAGCCATGATAACAACTAACATCATTAATATAACAGAGACAAGTCATGATAACAACTAACATCATTAATATAACAGAGACAAGCCATGATAACAACTAACATAATTAATATAACAGAGACAAGCCATGATAACAACTAACATCATTAATATAACAGAGACAAGTCATGATAACAACTAACATCATTAATATAACAGAGACAAGCCATGATAACAACTAACATCATTAATATAACAGAGACAAGCCATGATAACAACTAACATCATTAATATAACAGAGACAAGTCATGATAACAACTAACATCATTAATATAACAGAGGCAAGCCATGATAACAACTAACATCATTAATATAACAGAGACAAGCCATGATAACAACTAACATCATTAATATAACAGAGACAAGCCATGATAACAACTAACATCATTAATATAACAGAGACAAGCCATGATAACAACTAACATCATTAATATAACAGAGACAAGCCATGATAACAACTAACATCATTAATATAACAGAGGCAAGCCATGATAACAACTAACATCATTAATATAACAGAGACAAGCCATGATAACAACTAACATCATTAATATAACAGAGACAAGCCATGATAACAACTAACATCATTAATATAACAGAGGCAAGCCATGATAACAACTAACATTATTAATATAACAGAGGCAAGCCATGATAACAACTAACATCATTAAATGACGAGGGATAAGTTAATATAAAAACCATTTGCTATGCCGGTGCTCATGCATGTTGACACAAACAATAGTTACACGCATATATGTTAGTATTTATTATTTCATTGTGCGTAACATTGACACACCGACTGACACACCCATTGAAACACCCATTGATACACACATCGATACACACATTGAAACTCACTTAGAAAGACACATTGACACACCTATTGGCATACACCTCAACATATCCATTGACACACCCATTGACACACCTATTGGCAGACACCTCAACATATCCATTGACACACCCATTGACAGACCCATTGACAGACCCATTGACAGAGCCATTGACAGACCCATTGACAGACCCATTGACAGACCCATTGACAGACCCATATACAAACTCATTGACTCACCCATTGACAGATACATTGACACACCCATTGACAGACAGATTGACAAACACATTGACTCACACATCGGCACACACATTGACCATAAGTTTGTCTTTGATCTCACTGTGTTTATGTCTAAGCTAGTCCGACGCTCATTGGAAGCGTTGATTGAACTGGACAGATTCATCAACAATTGTGACAGTAGGGACGTCAGATGTAAACTTGTCAACTCTGTCACCTTATCTATAGTTGATGCTGAACTTTTTACCATCTAAGTCATTTTGTCATTTCACCGATTGTCAGGCCATCAATCAAACGTTAATCCCATGTCAAGTAACAGTCGGCATTTGACCCCATGTCAATCCAAAGTTGACATTTAACCCCGCGTATATTCATTGTTTTTTTATACTAACTTGATACATCAATCAGAGCAACAATTGTTTTCATAGCGTCGAGAGTATTTCCACCAACAATTGATTCCCGAGTCGCGCATTGCACATGTCAAGACTTCAACGATCGATTTTCGCTTTCAGCGTTGAGCTGCTTGGGTTAAGTTCCCTTTATTTTTACGGGACGGTAAAGGTTAATTGGTCTTTTAGCGTTGGTCTCCTAGGTTGGGGACTGTGGTTGTTTGGTGACTGTGGTTGGGGACTGTGGTTGTTTGGTGACTGTGGTTGGGGACTGTGGTTGGGGACCGTGGTTGTTTGGTGACTGTGGTTGTTTGGTGACTGTGGTTGTTTGGTGACTGTGGTTGTTTGGTGACTGTGGTTGTTTGGGGAATGTGGTTGGGGACTGTGGTTGGGGACCGTGGTTGTTTGGTGACTGTGGTTGTTTGGTGACTGTGGTTGTTTGGTGACTGTGGTTGGGGACTGTGGTTGGGGACTGTGGTTGGTAGTTGAGGTTAATGTGTGCTTAGGTTCAGCAGTTGGCGTGAGGGGCTGGCAAGTGTGGGTGACGTCTTTGGTTGGAAAGAGTGCATGGCGGCAGTGGTTGGCAAGAGTGCATGACGGCAATGGTTGGCAATAGTGCATGACGTCAGTGGTTAGCAAGAGTGCATGAAGTCAGTGGTTGGCAAGGGTGCATGACGTCAGTGGTTGGCAAGGGTGCATGACGTCAGTGGTTGGCAAGGGTTCATGACGTCAGAGGTTGGCAAGAGTGCATGGCGTCAGTGGTTGGCAAGAGTGCATGGCGTCAGTGGTTGGCAAGAGTGCATGACGTCAGTGGTTGGCAAGAGTGCATGACGCCAGTGGTTGGCAAGAGTGCATGACGTCAGTGGTTGGCAAGAGTGCATGGCGTCAGTGGTTGGCAAGAGTGCATGGCGTCAGTGATTGGCAAGAGTGCATGACGTCAGTGGTTAGCAAGAGTGCATGACGTCAGTGGTTGGCTAGAGTGCATGACGTAAGTGGTTGGCAATAGTGAGTGTCTTCAGTGCTTGGTATAATTGGGCATGAATTACTTAGCTTGGACCTCGCGTACAAGATTCACTTGGCATTGGTCACGCGTACCAAATTTACCTGGCTATGATATCTTGTACATTAACCTCGCTTTTATTTTATGAACAAGATTTACCTAGCTTTTGCCATTTGTACAACTTTTACCTAACTTTTACCTTGGGTGCAACATTTACCTCACTGGAACCTGTTCATCGAGGGTGAATAATCGTGAAATACCTTGAGGCGAACGAGGCGCTTGTCTGCCCTTGTTGGCCCAGTGTGGTGCTGGTTGTCTCCTCTTCTTCCCCGGCGTTGCGCCAGTCGTCTCCCCTGCGCCGTGATGTCAGTGACGTGTCGCTGACTGGTCCAGAGATTGAATGATTTCAATCCTGTCTTAACCACAGAGTCTGTTATTGTTTCCACCTGGGTGATTACCCATCCACGGAGAGGATACACTTTTGTGGATGTGCGTGTCAATGTGATCGGACTTCTGGATTAGTATCAGTGATATTATCCATTCTTTGTTGAACCTGGATTCTATTGTGGATTAATTATTTTTTTAAGGTGCTCATTTTTGTGTTTTATTTGTTATTTCTTGACTAAATGACTTTATATTCTGACACCGTTAAGGTAAAAACATTAGTAAGTCGGTCAGCTTCAGTCACGTGTCTGTCTGTTGAACAAATAGTCTACCTTTGACATTGATTTTTGTTAAATTTGTTTTGTTTTAATTTTAGTTTCTTTCCTTCAGTTCAACCATTGTCCTCAGTTAAAAGTTTTTAAAATATTTTTTTTAACAATCAATTCAAAGTCATGCCTTAAATATCCAAGTTCTGTCTGACATTGTGTCCTCGTCTGTAATAAATTGTTACCGTTTAATTAATTTGTTGACATTAAAGTGCTGGAAGCTGACTCATGGGACATGGTCTTGAAGGTGACGCACACTGTTTGACAACAATCACAAATTTAACCTAATTGAAAAAGCTACACAAGGTCGTTGATCATTGCTGGAGAGAAATATAATGAAAAAATCCCTCGCCGATTGCTCGAAGTATTACCACGCGCACTGATATGTTTACGATTGTACGAGAGTACTTTTAAGCGTCGGCCTTTTGGCGAGAAATAAGAAAGGTTTAAAAAACCTAATAGCGGGAGACAACTGTCAATGGAACTTTTACAGGTTTTCTGTTCATTATTAGGGTTTTGTTAAACTGTAGCTATAATTATATCATCTGACCTCCAACTCCCGACCCCATCTAACCCTCTCTGTCTCTCTCATTCTCTCTGTCTCTCTCATTCTCTCTGTCTCTCTCAATCTCTCTGTCTCTCTCATTCTCTGTCTCTTTCATTCTCTCTGACTCTCTCTCCACACACACACACACACACACACACACACACACACACACACATACATACACACATACATACACACACACACTCCTGTTCCGCCAACTATAACCACACTCCTGTGCCGCCAATTACAACCACACTCCTGTGCCGTCAATTATAACCACAATCCTGTTCCACCAATTATAACCACACTCCTGTGCCGTCAATTATAACCACACTCCTGTGCCGTCAATTATAACCACACTCCTGTTCCACCAATTATAACCACACTCCTGTGCCGTCAATTATAACCACACTCCTGTGCCGCCAATTGTAACCACACTCCTGTGCCGTCAATTATAACCACACTCCTGTGCCGCTATTTACTATTAATTCACCCGATATAAATTGACGCATATCAAATATTTATCACAGTCAAACGTCTTGAGAAATTTGTTTTGTATATAAGTTAATCTAAATATCTACACGGCTGATATGATCTTATATGTAAAACACACACGAGATGGTAATGCTGTGTGGATTACATCCATCTTTCCTTTTTCCTGTGACCACATGGCCTTTGTCCCATCTTTCTCCTGTTCGCTGTGACCACATGGCCTTTGTTCCATCTCTCTCCTATTGCCACAATTATCATATTCTGGTTTAATTTTTGTTATCACCGGCCACTATTATTTTTCTCTACTTTTATAGCGATCGCTCGGGCAGTTGGTGTTATTCCTTTGACAGCGGCAACTCAATACTGACAGCTGATTTCATTGTGACAGTTGTCAATAACAGATTTGATTATCTTAGAGTGTCACATTTATGGAGGCCTGTTTAACTCAACTCTTTTCGTAGAACAAAACAACCTGGCCAACAATAAATAAATGGGCCAACATTGGTGGGTGTAAATAAAGGGGCCAAGAAAGGTATAGGTAAATAATTCGGAATAAAATAAATAATAAATAAATAAAATTTAGTGATTTATGCGAACTTCTATCTACTAAATAAAACACGTAGGCACTGAGCGCATTTTATTTTCGACATGCCACCACACACAATATTTAACGCCCCTGACCTATATGCCTCAACGTTTACTATTTAATTTTATTTAATCAGCACTGAACTTACGTATTTAAAAAAAAAGCAAATAGTGTGCATCATACTCTTGGGATATTTGACAGAAACACATTTTTCTAATCTAGGCCGTCGGGGAATGTAATCTATCTTTTAAAAAGTAACTTCACTGTGACTGGCTGACTTGTGAGTGAAATTATGACGTCGTATTTTGATCATTACAGCCAAACATCCCTCTTCAATGTTGTTTTTCTCTCTCAGGCAAGTATAAAGGGGGGATTTTAGGGGTAATATTCGACCAACATTCTGTCATTAACTCCATCCCCTCCCCCACCAAACAAAATAAACTCTCACTGTATGCTCACTGTAAGGTCACTGAAGGGCACCGTAAGGTCTATGAAGCGCACCGTAAGGTCACTGAAGGGCACCGTAAGGTCACTGAAGGGCACAGTAAGGTCACTGAAGGGCACCGTAAGGTCACTGAAGGGCACCGTAAGGTCACTGAAGGGCACCGTAAGGTCACTGAAGGGCACCGTAAGGTCACTGAAGGGCACCGTAAGGTCACTGAAGGGCACCGTAAGATCACTGTAAGGTTCTTCAATTTCAAATAGTTTATCGTCTGAAGTGATCGTCCACAACTGTCGCTTATTCAACAAGACGTTTATCAATAGATGATTGGACTTGACGCCTCGACCAGCGGAATATCTGTGGTTATAATCACCCATCTCACAATAACAAAATCGTCAAATCACAAAATCTATGCTGTAGGACGGATTGTTGCCTTCCACTTCACGCAATACAACTGACCGTCAAAACTGACCCACACAACTGACCAACACAACTGACCCACACAACTGACCCTCATAACTGACCCTCACAACTGACCCACACAATTGACCTTCACAACTGAACCACACAACTGACCAACACAACTAACCCACACAACTGACCCTCACAACTGACCCACACAATTGACCCTCACAACTGACCCACACAAATGACCGTCACAACTGACTCACAAATCTGACAGTCACAACTGACTCACACAACTGACCCACACAACCGAACCACACAACTGACCCACACAACTGACCACCCACAAGTCCCACCACCCGTCCCATCTACCACCCGTTCCACCCACCACCCTTCCCCGTTTAAGGAGTATTGAGAGCTTGATGACAAGAAAACAAACGTTTAAAAAGGTAACGTTTCTTTGACAGAGAATTTGTTTGTGCAAGTGCCCTAGTTTCTGGTAAGGTCATGTGACCCCCCAGGCAATTTGTTACCCACTAAATTGATGGTTTGATGTGACACTTGTGACAGGCCTGGCCTCAACGATGTCGTCTCGCCTTTCAACCGCGACAAAATCATACTCTTTAGCAACTTGTTTTAGCCACACTCTTTAACCAGACTTTTTAGTTGGTCGCTTTAGCCACACTCTTTAACCAGACTCTTTAGCTGGTCGCTTTAGCCAGACTCTTTAGCCAGACTCTTTAGCTGGTCGCATTAGCCACACTCTTTATCCAGACTCTTTAGCTGGTCGCTTTAGCCACACTCTTTAACCAGACTCTTTAGCTGGTCGCTTTAGCCACACTCTTTAACCAGACTCTTTAGCTGGTCGCTTTAGCCAGACTCTTTAACCAGACTCTTTAGCTGGTCACTTTAGCCAGACTCTTTAGCCAGACCACTACAGATGTCCCGGGCGTAATACATACCCTTTAGTATGATTTATCACTATATCTTATCTATTACAGACGTATTCTCTATACAGAAGATTATTGCGTCCTACGCTTATGGGTGTTTTATGTCTAGTTGTGCATTTTATTAGAGTTTTACATGTCGATAGTATGTTTGTGAAGATCTAGTGATTTAAACTGTGAATGTTTAAGTCTAGACTAGTAAGTCTTTGGTACGTCATAACCTAGTCTACGCCAGGTTACACTTCGGGGCGGGTATGAAAGGGGTTGGGGTTAAAGGGTCCTGAAATCACTGTATCGACCACCTCGAATGTCAAGGTGACCTCGGGTTGAGTGTTTATAGAGACCTTTCACGGGTGACCTTAAAAAGTAGCGGCCCCTTTCGCGTGCTGATAATGTCACTTAGCCGCTGACATACATGTCATCGTTTATTCCCTCGCCACCGGCTCGGCAATGAAGCCTCGATGGCAGTCCGGGTAAGTTGGTCTGGGGGAAATAAAGCAGCACGCGAGTTGTCAGACTGGGCGCAGCTGAAGGAGGGTAGCAAACAGAACATTCAAAAAAAAATTTGCGAAATAGTGAATCGTCATAAGACATATCTAACATTTGTCGAATTTCACCCCCACCCCCCATTAAAATACATAACTAAAAGTATTGATTATGTTCATTATAACACGCTCACCCCAAACAATAATATATCGTCACGAACTGTCATACCGCAATAATAATTAGGAACTGTCACAGAGCTGTACCCCAGCTATTCCAGCGCTCTTCTTATAAACCGTGAGTAAGATAGACGTACAACTCTAAGTATCTGTAACTTTAAACTAAACTCATGTCAAGTCATTTAGGGAATACATATGCAAGAACCTCTTGCTATATCATTTATGAAAAGTTTTTTGTTTTTAGCTTCACTGGTACTACGTACGTCGTATTCGGTAAATGTATGAAATAGGTTCCAATCCTTAGTCTTTTTTGTCAGGTGGAGATAGATAACATCTATTGGGAGGGGGGAGGGGGGGGGAAAGGGGATCGAATGATTCCCGTCATCACAAGTCATTCCACGACACAGCGTTCATAAAACGATAATTGCTAAAAACATGGGCTGAAATATGGCGGTCCTGGGCCAAAGTCTCTTATGGTGTCTGTTCAGGCCCAGCTGGTGTATCTGTGTCAAAACGAGTGGCCTTGACCTCTGATAAGGGGGGGGGCGAGATAAGACCTGGAGTGGTCATTGATTTGGGATGTCCAAGTTAGGGAGTAAAGAAATCAGGGAAAAGAGGGGTGGGTGGGGGGCTCAGTTGAGGGAGGAAAAGGGAGGCACACAATGTAATCAGTTGAAGATAGAATTAAGGGAGAAATAGAAATAATGAAGCAAAAGATAGCGAATGTAGTTCCTAAAGACATAAATAAATAGACTTATGGAAATCGCCGTGTTGGCAGACAAGAGAGTGAGAGAGAGAGAGAGTGAGAGAGAGAGAGAGAGAGAGAGAGTGTGAGAGAGAGAGAGAGAGTGTGAGAGAGAGTGAGAGAGAGAGAGTGTGTGTGAGAGAGAGAGAGAGAGAGAGAGAGACAGGAGGGTACGTTAGGTTATGGAGCGAAAGACAGTTGAGTATGTTATAGAGATAGAAATATGTGGGGTCGGGGTGCATTTATCGTCTAGCAGCTTCTAATCAATATTCCCCATCACCTGACGTGTTTACCTCTTGTCACGAACTGACGTTTTGTGGTTGTAATGTGTGGTATTTGTTTGTTGTTGCCACCAACGACTCATCGGGTCTGACACATTCTGGCCTCATCACATCATTCAGGTGTTCTCCGCCCATGATTCCAGCGGTGTAGATGGGTAGCCTATATCTTTTGTTGACCCTCAGCAATTTATTGAAATTTCAACCGTAAACGAATTTATAAATATAAACATAAGCAGCCGATTCCATATTACTGATTAGATACATTTAAAGATCGATTCCATAAAATTGATTATATCAATCTAAAGATCGATCAATGCTATTGATTAGATCATTAATGCTGACCGTCACGTGGTTTTGAAATATATTTAAAACTTTTCTGTCGTCCCCTACCTCAATTTATGAGATCTAAGATTTGACCTACCCCCCCCCACACTCAACTATCAATTAAATCAATTCCCAGCCTATCAACTACCGCCCTTCCCCTTCACAGCAATCCTCATGGTCAGACAACGCCACTGCAATCCTCATGGTCAGACAACACCACAGCAATCCTCATGGTCAGACAACACCACAGCAATCCTCATGGTCAGACAACACCACAGCAATCCTCATGGTCAGACAACACAGCACTCCGCATCGTCAGACAACACAGCAATCCTCATGGTCAGACAACACAGAAATCCTCATGGTCAGACGACACAGCACTCTGCATGGTCAGACCACACAGCAATCCGCATGGTCAGACCACACAGCAATCCTCATGGTCAGACAACACCACAGCAATCCTCATGGTCGGACAACACCACAGCAATCCGCATGGTCAGACCACACAGCAATCCTCATGGTCAGACAACACAGAAATCCTCATGGTCAGACAACACAGCAATCACTTAAGAAATAAGACTTGAAAGGGTCTGAGAGATCATTCATGGCTTTCCATGTTGGGCCTTGAAACAAAAACTATTCCCCCCTTCCCTTACCCCGACCCTCGTAATGTCCTCGTGGTTTAACTGCTCACATGACCCATCGCTACGGATTCATCGATTTCCCAATGAAGGGGGTGGGGCTTTAGGAAAACGGTTACCATGAAGTTAAACGACGACTTCCTGTAGACTTTTGTGCTAGTCACGCATTATATAGTTATAGCTTCTAGTCGAGCAGCTCAACTCTATTATTCACTGTTGTATTCCCGATTACTGTTCCTTGAAATACGAAATTAATTCGCTCCCGAAACGCTTTCGTACCTTGTTTCGTATCTTAATTTTTACAATTATCTTTATATTTTTCATAATTATTATAGCGCGTA